>CM050172.1:112306888-112410549 GCA_027410445.1 Discoglossus pictus | reverse complement strand
ACATTGTTGTAACTGTAGTAATCCATCTTAAGAGGACATGTCTAGTGGCCCTAACCCCCTACACCACTTAACAACCCTCAACCTAACCCAAATCCCCTACATCCCTTGCCGGCCGAACCCTTACCCCCTAAAAGTAACTTCCTCACCCCCTAATCCCATACACCACTTACCGGCCCTAAACCTAACCCGAAAACAACTTACCGGCCACTTAGAGACAGCTACATCGGGACGTCAGAGGCGCGCACATAACAGGATAGGTCCCGGTCTTCATGTATGTGCTATATTACACACTGCAGTGTGACGAAAACTGTGCATGTGCTGTGTATGTTTACATGTGCTTATGGCTTCAGCGCAAGGCTTTTTAAATAGTTTATATTTTATGTGTGTGTCTAACCATTTGTTTCTATGTATGTAGTTTGAATGTGCGCTTCTACTTTAGTTTCCCGTTAGTCTGATATATACGCCGTGGACTCAAATTACCAGAACTCAAATTACCAGGAAACCATTGAATACAAATGCCAGGAGCCAGGTTGTGATGCCACAAAATGCTTACAGGCGCCGAGATGCCATCCACTGTACGTGTCTGCAATTCAGTGTTACCCAGAAGCAGACAGACATGAGTGACTGTGCCAGGGCAGTGTTGGCGTTACATTCCCCGGGCATGAGTGACTGTGCCAGGGCAGTGTTGGGGTTACATTCCCTGGGCATGAGAGACTGAGCCAGGGCAGTGTTGGGGTTACATTCCCTGGGCATGAGTGACTGTGCCAGGGCAGTGTTGGGGTTACATTCCCCGGGCATGAGTGACTGAGCCAGGGCAGTGTTGGGATTACATTCTCCTGGCCTGAGTGACTGAGCCAGGGCAGTGTTGGGGTTACATTCCCCAGACATGAGTGACTGTGCCAGGGCAGTGTTGGGGTTACATTCCCTGGGCATGAGTGACTGAGCCAGGGCAGTGTTGGGGTTACATTCCCTGGGCATGAGTGACTGAGCCAGCGCAGTGTTGGGGTTACATTCCCCGGGCATGAGTGACTGAGCCAGGGCAGTGTTGGTGTTACATTCCCCGGGCATGAGTGACTGAGCCAGGGCAGTGTTGGGGTTATATTACCTGGGCATGAGTGACTGAGCCAGGGCAGTGTTGGGGTTACATTCCCTGGGCATGAGTGACTGAGCCAGGGCAGTGTTGGGGTTACATTCCCAGGCATGAGAGACTGAGCCAGGGCAGTGTTGGCGTTACATTCCCTGGGCATGAGTGACTGAGCCAGGGCAGTGTTGGCGTTACATTCCTCGCGCATGAGTGACTGAGCCAGGGCAGTGTTGGGGTTACATTCCCGGGCATGAGAGACTGAGCCAGAGCAGTGTTGGGGTTACACTCCCCGGGCATGAGTGACTGAGCCAGGGCAGTGTTGGGGTTACATTACCGGGCATGAGTGACTGAGCCAGCGCAGTGTTGGGGTTACATTCCCCGGGCATTAGTGACTGAGCCTGGGCAGTGTTGGGGTTACATTCCCCGGGCATGAGTGAATGAGCCAGTGCAGTGTTGGGGTTTCATTCCCTGGGCATGAGTGACTGAGTCAGCGCAGTGTTGGGGTTGCATTCCCCGGGCATGAGTGACTGAGCCAGGGCAGTGTTGGGGTTACATTCCCCGGGCATGAGTGACTGAGCCAGGGTAGTGTTGGGGTTACATTACCGGGCATGAGTGAATGAGCCATTGCAGTGTTGTTGTTACATTCCCCGGGCATGAGTGACTGAGCCAATGCAGTGTTGGCGTTACATTCCCCGGGCATGAGTTACTGAGCCAGGGCAGTGTTGGGGTTACATTCCCAGGGCATGAGTGACTGAGCCAGTGCAGTGTTGGGATTACATTCCCCGGGCATGAGTGAATGAGCCAGTGCAGTTTTGGGGTTACATTCCCCGGGCATGAGTGACTGAGCCAGTGCAGTGTTGGCGTTACATTCCCCGGGCATGAGTTACTGAGCCAGGGCAGTGTTGGGGTTACATTCCCTGGGCATGAGTGACTGAGCCAGGGCAGTGTTGGCCTTACATTCCCCGGGCATGAGTGACTGAGCCAGGGCAGTGTTGGGGTTACATTCCCCGGGCATGAGTGACTGAGCCAGTGCAGTGTTGGGGTTTCATTCCCTGGGCATGAGTGACTGAGCCAGGGCAGTGTTGGCGTTACATTCCCCGGGCATGAGTGACTGAGCCAGGGCAGTGTTGGGGTTACATTCCCCGGGCATGAGTGACTGAGCCAGCCCAGTGTTGGGGTTGCATTCCCCGGGCATGAGTGACTGAGCCAGGGCAGTGTTGGGGTTGCATTCCCCGGGCATGAGTGACTGAGCCAGGGCAGTGTTGGGGTTACACTCCCCGGGCATGAGTGACTGAGCCAGGGCAGTGTTGGTGTTACATTCCCCGGGCATGAGTGACTGAGCCAGGGCAGTGTTGGGGTTATATTCCCTGGGCATGAGTGACTGAGCCAGGGCAGTGTTGGGGTTACATTCCCTGGGCATGAGTGACTGAGCCAGGGCAGTGTTGGGGTTACATTCCCAGGCATGAGAGACTGAGCCAGGGCAGTGTTGGCGTTACATTCCCTGGGCATGAGTGACTGAGCCAGGGCAGTGTTGGCGTTACATTCCTCGCGCATGAGTGACTGAGCCAGGGCAGTGTTGGGGTTACATTCCCCGGGCATGAGAGACTGAGCCAAAGCAGTGTTGGGGTTACACTCCCCGGGCATGAGTGACTGAGCCAGGGCAGTGTTGGGGTTACATTACCGGGCATGAGTGACTGAGCCAGCGTAGTGTTGGGGTTACATTCCCCGGGCATTAGTGACTGAGCCTGGGCAGTGTTGGGGTTACATTCCCCGGGCATGAGTGAATGAGCCAGTGCAGTGTTGGGGTTTCATTCCCTGGGCATGAGTGACTGAGCCAGCGCAGTGTTGGGGTTGCATTCCCCGGGCATGAGTGACTGAGCCAAGGCAGTGTTGGGGTTACACTCCCCGGGCATGAGTGACTGAGCCAAGGCAGTATTGGGGTTACATTACCGGGCATGAGTGACTGAGCCAGGGCAGTGTTGGGGTTACATTCCCCGGGCATGAGTGACTGAGCCAGGGTAGTGTTGGGGTTACATTACCGGGCATGAGTGAATGAGCCAGTGCAGTGTTGTTGTTACATTACCGGGCATGAGTGACTGAGCCAGGGCAGTGTTGGGGTTACATTCCCCGGGCATGAGTGACTGAGCCAGGGTAGTGTTGGGGTTACATTACCGGGCATGAGTGAATGAGCCAGTGCAGTGTTGTTGTTACATTCCCCGGGCATGAGTGACTGAGCCAATGCAGTGTTGGCGTTACATTCCCCGGGCATGAGTTACTGAGCCAGGGCAGTGTTGGGGTTACATTCCCAGGGCATGAGTGACTGAGCCAGTGCAGTGTTGGGATTACATTCCCCGGGCATGAGTGAATGAGCCAGTGCAGTTTTGGGGTTACATTCCCCGGGCATGAGTGACTGAGCCAATGCAGTGTTGGCGTTACATTCCCCGGGCATGAGTTACTGAGCCAGGGCAGTGTTGGGGTTACATTCCCTGGGCATGAGTGACTGAGCCAGGGCAGTGTTGGCGTTACATTCCCCGGGCATGAGTGACTGAGCCAGGGCAGTGTTGGGGTTACATTCCCCGGGCATGAGTGACTGAGCCAGTGCAGTGTTGGGGTTTCATTCCCTGGGCATGAGTGACTGAGCCAGGGCAGTGTTGGGGTTACATTCCCCGGGCATGAGTGACTGAGCCAGGGCAGTGTTGGGGTTACATTCCCCGGGCATGAGTGACTGAGCCAGCCCAGTGTTGGGGTTGCATTCCCCGGGCATGAGTGACTGAGCCAGGGCAGTGTTGGGGTTGCATTCCCCGGGCATGAGTGACTAAGCCAGGGCAGTGTTGGGGTTACACTCCCCGGGCATGAGTGACTGAGCCAGGGCAGTGTTGGGGTTACATTCCCTGGGCATGAGTGACTGAGCCAGGGCAGTGTTGGGGTTACATTCCCTGGGCATGAGTGACTGAGCCAGCGCAGTGTTGGGGTTACATTCCCCGGGCATGAGTGACTGAGCCTGGGCAGTGTTGGGGTTACATTTCCTGGGCATGAGTGACTGAGCCAGGGCCGTGTTGGGGTTACATTTCCTGGGTATGAGTGACTGAGCCAGGGCCGTGTTGGGGTTACATTTCCTGGGCATGAGTGACTGAGCCAGGGCAGTGTTGGGGTTACATTCCCTGGGCATGAGAGACTGAGCCAGTGCAGTGTTGGGGTTACATTCCCTGGGCATGAGTGACTGAGCCAGTGCAGTGTTGTTGTTACATTCCCCGGGTTCAGCACTGCACCCTTCAGCCCAAAATACCTGTGTGTAAGAGAGGAGGGAAAGCTGCTGCTGCTAAATCATCCCTCACTGACAAATATAATTAGCAGAGCATCCTATGTGCAGCTAATCTAGGCCTCTTTTATATGTAGCTCTCAAGCAACCAGATACTACATTTATCCGGCAACTACCAATCCCTGTGAGTGCCGTATAACAGAGTCTACTGTGTGGGTGTGTATGTGTGGGTGTATATATATATATATATATATTGAATTTGACTTCTCAGTGGGAGTAATTAACAAACATTTCAAGTGGCTGGGATGTGCATCCCTGTATTTACTATGGGGGGGATTGAGATAAATTATTTCTCACCACCTAGTGTTTGTAAATGGACAGAAAGCTTACACAAGGATAACATTGTTTATTTAAATAGTGTGCATATATATATATATATATTTATATACTGTAGTTTAAGTAATAAGAATGTTTTCTTTCTTCTTTGTTAAAAAAATTAGGTTGATATAAAGCTTACTAAATGTAATTATTATCGTGGGCTTGGCACACATGGCTCCAACCATCTGAGGACTTATATTTGGGGTTTGTCTTTATGCAGATCCTAATTGGCTGCAAACTCTCTGCACCAGTTTTGATTGGCTGGCCAAGACTAACACACGTCAATCTTCTGGAGGGCGCAGGAGACTTCATCTGCTGCAACTAGAACAGGAGTAGATATGTCATGTAAGACGTGCTCTTTATATTCCATGACTGAACATATGGGATACATAGATATAAACATAGATATAAAGATAGACAGGCAGATATAGATGGATAGATTGATAGAGGTACAGTGCCTTGCAAAAGTATTCACCCCCTTGGAATTTTTCGTGTTTTGTTGCCTCACAACCTGGCAGTAACATGGATTGTTTGATTATTTGCATCATTTCATTTACAAAACCTGCCACAACTGTGAAGATGTTTTTTTTTATTGTGAAGCAAACAACAAATAGGACAAAATAACAGAACAAGTCCCTGTGCATAACTATTCACCCCCCCCCCCCCCAATACTTTGTAGCGCCACCTTTTGCAGCAATCAAAGCTCCAAGTCGCTTTGGATAAGTCTCTATGAGCTTGCCACATCTTACCACTAGGATTTTTGCCCATTCCTCCTTGCAAAACTGCTCCAGCTCCTTCAAGTTGGATGGTTTGTGCTTGTGATCAGCAATCTTTAAGTCTGGCCACAGATTTCCTATTGGATTGAGGTCTGGGCTGTGACTCGGCCATCCCAACACATTTACATGTTTCCCCTTACACCCCCCAAGTGTTGCTTTAGCAGTGTGTTTGGGGTCATTGTCCTGCTGGAAGGTGACCCTCCGTCCTAGCCTCAAATCACACACAGAGGGGTGCAGGTTTTGCTCAGGAATATCCCTGTATTTAGCACCATCCACCTTTCCCTCAACTCTGACCAGTTTCCCAGTCCCCATCCCCACAGCATGATGCTGCCACCGCCATGTGTCACTGTGGGGATGGTGCTCTTTGGGTGATGTGTTGGGTTTGCGCCAGACATAGCGTTTGCTTTGATGGCCGAAAAGTTAAATTTTAGTCTCATCAGACCAGAGCACCTTCCTCCATACATTTTGGGTGTCTCCCACATGCCTTTTCGCAAACTCAAATAGTGCCATTTTGTTTTTTGCTGAAAGTAATGGCTTTCTTCTGGCCACTCTGCCATAAAGCCCAACTCTATGGAGCGTACGGCTTATTGTCGTCCTATGTACAGATACTCCAGTCTCTGCTGTGGATCTCTGCAGCTCCTCCAGGGTTACCTTAGGACTCTGTGCTGCCTCTCTGATTAATGCCCTCCTTGCCCAGGTCGTGAGTTTTGGTGGGTGGCCGTCTCTTGGCAGGTTTGCTGTTGTGCCATATTCTTTCCATTTGGTTATGATAGATTTGTTGGTGCTCCTGGGGATCATCAAAGATTTGGATATTTTTTTATAACCTAACCCTGACATTGTCCCTTACTTGTTTGGAGCGTTCCTTGGTCTTCATGGCAGTGTTTGGTTAGTGGTACCTTTTGCTTAGATGTTGCAGCCCCTGGGGCCTTTCAAAAAAGGTGTGTGTATATGTAATGACTGATCATGTGACACTTAGATTGCAAACAGGTGAACATCATTTCACTAATTATGTGACTTCTGAAGGTAATTGGTTGCACCAGAGCTTTTTATGGGCTTCACAACAAAGGGGGTGAATACATACGCACATGCCAATTTTCTGTTTCCTATTTCTAAAAAATAGTTTTATGTATATATTTTTCTCATTTCATTTCACCAACTTAGACTATTGTGTTCTGATCCATCACATAAAATTCAGATTAACAAAACATTAAACTTAAGGATGTAATGTAACAAAATAGGTAAAAAGTCATGGGGGGTGAATACTTTTGCAAGGCACTGTATATGGTTTCTTGATTATTTTTGTGAATATATTTATCAATTAGAATTTGAAATGTATTGATTATATAGATCGGAACCTGATAAGGTATACAATGCATTAAGTATTTAATTTTTGGGAGAAGGGACATTTTTTACAGCCATAATCTTGCAGGACCATGAGATGTTACTATTTTTCCATGCCCGAATGGAATCATTTATATTTTTATATACTAGCTCATAATTTTGAAATAATAATTGTTTCAAATCCAACTGTAATATAGTTCCTAGATGTTAGTTACTTTGACATTTTATAAACAAAATTTACTTTCAATTCCTCACATTCTAAGGTTGTTAAATTGATGGCATTGGCCTCCGATTTGAATGCATTTAGTTTATAATTGGACACCCCACTAAATTCCTTTATCAAATCCTTTAGGGCTTTTAAGGGGTTCAAAGGGTCTTCTACTGTTACTTCAATGTCGTCGGCAAAAATCCATCATTTATGTTCTATTTTACCAACACTAATACCTAGAATTTTCTCTGAATTTCTAATGGCTTCCGCAAAGGGCTCAATCAATAACTCAAAAAGGATAGGTGAGAGAGGACAACCCTGACGAGTGCCATTTGATATTTCAAATTTCTCAGCTCTAAACCCTAGGCCTCTGACAGAGGCGGAGGGGAATACATAGAGGGCTCGAATGGCACGAGAGCCAAACTCGTCAAGACCAAATTTGGCCAACGTTAACTTCATATATTCCCATCCAACTCTGTCAAAGGCCTTCTCTGCATCTAAAGAGACAAATACTGACTGAGGCTTACTTTTTTGCATGTGGGCAATGATATTTAGAAGTATTTTAATAGTCTCAGTGTCTTGTCTCCCTCCTATGAAGCCTGTTTGATCTTTCCATATAAGGGTATGAATCATTTGATTAAGTTTATTAGCTAATATTTTAGCATACATTTTAATGTCTGTGTTCAACAAGGAAATTGGGTGGAAATTGTTACATTCTTGAGGCCTTCTGTCTTCTTTAGGAATATTAATTATAACTGCTTGCAGCATTTCCTTTGGTGCCCTGCCCGTGCTTTTAATTTCATTAAGAGTATCTCTGAGATCTTTCACCAGTTCCTTCTGACATACTTTATAGTATTGATTAATGAACCCATATGGTCCTGGGGATAAATATATTTTCAAATTTTAAATAGCCATTATAATATCCTCATCCTTAATTTCCCCATTTTTAGATTCTTATTCGACACCCAGGGAAGATACATTTTATCTAAAAAGGTTTTAATACAATCCCTCTGGGGTTTAACTATTTCCTTACTAGTTTCCAAACTGTATATATTTTGTTAATAATTGCAGAAAGTCTGAGCAATCCTATCCGGATTTTTAATATCTTCATTATTGTATCTGATCTTATCTATTTGTTTGTTTGAGAGAAAAAAAAAATCTTTAATTTATTTGCTAGCACTCTGCCTACTTTATTACCCCAATCTTACAATCTTTGTTGTAACCTCCAAAGAGAGTTGTCTCTGAGTATTCATTTTTTTTTATTTGACCCTGTACAGTAATTTGTTCCAGCATACAACTATTCGGGTTCAGCTTATTAGCTCTATCTAATTTGGCTAGATCTTTATAAAGTTCTCTTTTTCCTTTTTCTTTATTCAATTGAGCTTCGAGATTAATCAATACACCTCTAACATATGCCTTGTGGGCTGTCCAAAGTGTTGATCTGGCTTGCACTGAGGAACTATTGAGTTTGATAATTTCTTTTTTAATTTTTTCTCTACCCAGTGTCTGTGAGAAGAGAAACTCCCAATTTCCAAGGCGGATGTGTTTTTAAAAGAAAACTCATTGATCCGGAAATAGTCTAGTCTGACATGGGTATCGTGCCTATACGAATAAAAGTAGTATCCTTTTCTCCAGGGTGAAGGCATCTCCAGGCATCATAAAGATTACTTCTGGATAAAATGTAATTAAACTTATTTGCATTAAGCGAAGCAACTGAATCTGCCTCCGGACATTTTACAGATTCCAAGTCGCAAGTCTCCACAAATAATGCATTGACCTGTAAAATATTTTTTTAAGGTTTTTCAAAGTGGAGTTGAGAAATTTAACTTGCCCTTTTTTTGGTACATAGGCATTCAAAATAGTGTATTTAGCTTTGTTGATCCAACCGGACCATAAAACGTGTCTCCCTTCAACATCTCTTTCCAAAAATTCTTCTTTTAACTCCAAATTTTTATTTTAAAAAATTGCTGTACCTCTAGCTTTTCTTTTTAAATGCTGAAATACCTCCCTGTATAAAAAAGCGCTTGTTGTAATTCGGAGCATTATCCGTGGGACAATGCTTTTCCTGGAGACATATGATATCTGCTTTCTCCTTTTCAAACAATTTGAAAAACATTTGACTCTTACCTGCCATGTTTAGATTTTGGACATTTTGACTAATGTGTCTTAAAGTCATCATAATATAAATTATGAGCCAGAACATCCATAACTGATTCCTCCTCAAACTCCTCCCACAGGGTGGGATGTTTACATAGACAAAAAACATAACATACCCAAACATACAAGGTGCCTCTCCCGGCTGGTCATGGCCATACCCACTAAATGTGAGACCAAGGCACCAAATATCTGCAAAAATATCAACATAATTTTCCAGAACAAAACCCAAATATCACTTAGAAAATAGCCTGTTTAAATCCTCAAAATATTTCCAAGACTTGAGTAAATCCATAGTATATTTACATCTTTAATCTGAGGGTATTGAGAATAGTGCTCTCGACTATAGAGAACCACACCAAGTGTTTTTTTGTAGTAAGTGTGCAAACTTTTAAAATCTATACATTTCTCCTAGTGTTCATCACTTATACCTTTCCTACTTTGCTTATGAAAAAAACTCATCAATCATCGAATCTCTGTTCCTTCAAAATATAAAACAAAATACCATATCATGCTTCTCCACTCTAGTGTAGTGACAATAAGAATAGTTTGTAGTTAATTTCTTGGTCTAATATATGTAACTAATATAGTGTGATAATTTGTATTTGTCTTAGTAGAGTCACTCTATAGACAAGTGACTAAATCACCTTTTTTCACTCAAAAACACTAAAAGAAAATCAATATACTAAAATTATTTTAATTACGACAATCCTACTTTAATAGACCTATCCTACTGAACTTTTTATTTATTGACTAATCACCATTAAGTGGATAATCTGTGAATAATTTAAAACAATCACTTTTATTCAGCCCCTTTGAAAATGTAAACTTTCTTGAGTGAGCTGATATCAAAAATAGTTTCCAAATTTAAGAGTATAAGGTGCTAAAACCTTCATTCCCATATACTTTCTCTTCTTCTCTTTTTCATTCAATCAAGTCCTTTCCCATATTCTTGTGTTTATTGTAAATTTCTTGGCTTTGTGAGTAAATTAGTTTAGTTGGAAATCCTCATTTGTATCTTATGTTTTTTCCTCTAAGTAACCTTGTAATAGCTATAAATTCTTTACGTTTACTAATAGTTTCCCCCGATTTTTAAATCTAAGAAAATTCTCAAATTCTCAGGGGGGTTCAAAACTCTTTATTTCAAAGGATCTTCTGACTATAGCTTCCTTGTAAGAAAAGTTGGGTAATGTGACTATGAAAGCTCTTGCTAGATCTCTGTCTAATTTTTTAGGCAAAGGTATACGATGAAGTCTATCTATCATACATTCTAAAGGAACATCTGGGCTAAT
Organism: Discoglossus pictus; assembly: GCA_027410445.1. Lineage (NCBI taxonomy): Eukaryota > Metazoa > Chordata > Amphibia > Anura > Alytidae > Discoglossus > Discoglossus pictus. Next base: position 112,400,057 of record CM050172.1, on the reverse strand, counting down.
CAGGGATGATATAAAGGAGATTACAGAATTAGAGAGATCTTTATATGCTACCTTTTCTGATATGCCTCTAATTCTAATGTTATTCCTCCTTGAAAAATCTTCTAATTTAATATATTTACTTTTGATTTCTGATAACACCTTTAACCTTGTTATCTGTTCCTTTTATAGTTTGTTGTTTCTCCACCAGATTGTTTTACATAATCTCCAAATCTTTTGTTTTATTTGATAAATCTATGATTGCTCCAGAGTTTTTGGCAATTTCTAACATGAATTCTGAAACCAAGGATGTTTTAAATTCACTCAACAAACATTTCATAGTGTCTACCATTAATTTCTCATCCCCAACTTTTAAAATACCTGTACTTTCACCCCCCATTACCTTTTCTCTATTGTCTTTGAATATCAATGAGAGGTCTAATGTATTACAAATAATAGGTTCTAACTGAGATTTCTCTAATTCTTTAGTTTTATTACTAGGAGAAAAAAAAATTCCTGGAGATTTGGCGTTGGTATTTTTCTTATCTTTAGCTCTAGAATTAGGATTAATAAGTGAAGCGAGCCGCTTAAAGGGAAAATACAGATATCAAATTCACCCCCAAAAATATTTCCCCTGTTTTTTGCACTGATAAATGTTTTTAACCCTTTAAGTCTAACCCATAGGAGCTCTTTAGGTACTTCTTCAACAGGGGAGTAGGAATCTTGTCTTCAATCTCTTATTAACGTTATTACTCTAGAACATTCCCTGTTATTATCCCCCCCCCCCCTGCCTTTTTCCTTTTAACTCCCCTTACTTTTACCTTCTGTATAAATTAGATTTTGAACCTACTGAAACCTATCAATAAAAATAATATACCTTTATACTACAGAAATAAGATGGAACTAAAACTCTAACACTCTAACAATACAAACTACATTAACCCGCCAATGGTGGCTCTTATATAATATTAAATCGAAATGTGTGTAAAAAAGGGAAATATTAATACAGCCTTTTAACTAATCAATTACAGTTCTTTTCATTTTCTAGCCAGAGAGTCAAATAGAAAACTCAGTTGGGAACTACATAAGTCTGGAGGTAACCTCTCCAAGCCTCAATTCCAAACTTGGAAGAGTTTTGTAACTTTTTCCTTCCCGTTTTATCGGCTTTCCATAAGAGTGACAACATCACATGTCAGCTTCTATCCTCATCAAGAGCTCCAAGTTAATTTGATTATTATCCGAATCCAAAACTTAAGCTGGTACCAAACACTTTGTCACCTATAGATAAAAAGCAAAATCTTCAAGCCTTAACCTTCACCATCTTGTCATCTTGTTTTAAGTTACATACATTTTCCAACTCAGGGAAGATAATATCTAAAATCCCTTCCAGAGAGAGTCCCTCTATGAGGACATACATTTTCCGTCTATGACTTAGGAGATCATAAAGTTAACTGGTAACAGTCAAGGCATACTTTTTTGCCTTCCTTGCATAAATGTAGGCTTGAGCGAGGTGCTTGTATCTGACCTTACTGGGATTTTTAGTGACCTCCAGCAGGGACCTCCAAAAGTCCACAGCTACTCTGACTCATGCTTCCGAACCCCGGCATCCAGGTCTTTAAAGTTACTGCAGGGTCTAGTGATGCGGGGACTACTGGGGCTGTTCTACTTCAACCTCCCATACGTCTACAGTTGTTCTATGTAGTCCACCTCTCACTCCAATCACCCCCTTGCTAACTTCCACCGGCCTACCTGTCCGCAGACTGGTGCTTCATAGGTGCTTCCAACAGCCACTTCAGCCCTCTTTGAGGGAGCACAACGTATGGAGTTCTGGAGCTCAGGAAAAAAACGATAGTCTCTTAGGCTGCTATGATGCCATGGGGGTGAGTGCTGGTACGAGCTCGTATGGACGCAACTGCCACTCAACGCTGGGGTTCAGTTCTGACTCCAGATTCACCTTGCTCGTGGTTAGAGGCACGTAGCCACTTCACAAAAGGGATTAAACAAGGCTCGATTCTACTGCATATTACAGACTGCCGGCATAGCTAGCATCTCGCAGATTTGGCACCACTGCCCTGCTAGCTTATTAGCACAAGCTTAGCTTATTGATAATCCCCCCTTGCATAAATATAGATACTTTGGTCACTTTTATGCCTCCCCAGTCCTTGTTTGTTGGTGATCTCACAGTACAAAGTTCCACAACTTTTTGGCAACAAGATAAAACCATAACCGAAGGTCAGACCCCGGTATGGCTAAAGGGATTCGGAAGGTCCCTGTGTTACTAGGTATATGTAACGGATCTCCTGGCACCCCGACCGGGTACCTCCGTTGATAGACGCGTCCTAGTTTGCGCCGAGGCCTACAAGCACCGCACCGGACATCACAACCACCACAGACTCCACAACCGCCGTAGTTTAGCTGGAGCCGCGCCGTCTTCCTTCCACCCTGTATGAATCTCCAGCATCCAGGACCGTGTGGGGAAGACCTCTCCTCCAAGGAGAGTACATCAGGAACAAGCGTTCAGTGGTTACAGCTCAAGGGAGTATGCAAAAGCATAGCAATCCCCAGTAATATATAGTGATCCCCTCCAATAACGAGATGAGACTACGTTTTGAAGGGTCAAGTAGAACTATTCTTTAATGACAGGGGATCTCCTTTTATGCAATGGTGCCCTCTGAAGGGCTACACCCACATAATTATCACAGCCAATTATATACATGGTTCAACCCCCACGTCTCCTCCCCTCAGATAACAGGTAACACATTTAAACAGACACAATTTTAACCACATTCTGGATGTACCCCAAAAACAGGGGGTACACCTTTAAGTCCAGCACCGTTCAATATCTCTCACCCAGGGGAACACCATATTAAAAAATGGCATGAATCAGACCAGGGGTTCAAAAGTTAGTAAAAGTATGTTTTTCACATAACACACAGACATTTCACATATCCCCCACACAATACACATATAGGACAATAGGTGTGGTCACCCCTCCCTGAGGCAACTTGATATAATCAGACAATGATTAAATCAGCCTTCTTTGTTCTTATCTGAGAATGAAAACACTTTATACAATCGACTCCCTTATCTGTAACAGGATTATCTCTCCTGCCAAGGTCTGCACTAGCCTGGGGCCAATATTCTGCAGAGCATAAACCAACATACATATATTACTAGGATCATATTTTAACCAAGAATTAAATAACAATTAAACAGGGTAAAACAGTGATGGGTTCCGTTACAGCTGGGATCTGAGCGCACAAAACTACCGAATAGCGCTCAGATCATCTTCACACAGTTCAATTGCCATGTAGCTAAAGTCTTTCCCATAGTCTTTCATTATATGAATGGGCTCCATGGCATAGCTATCTGTGGTATCATGGTTCACACAGGGCAAGTACCGAATGACCCCCCTGTATGTAAAGGGCCAGAATGAGTGACATACACTCTGGTATGGCCGAATACTGTGTTTAAAGGGCAATATGTCCCAGGGCCATAGTCGCAGGGCAGGAGGCTGGCAAACAGTCCTCTCCAAGACAAAGTGGCGAAGGGCACTTCGTCACAGTATATAATTTTCATCTGTATCTATTTACTTTTATGTACTTCATTTATTAAAAAGTGCTTATAAGCTCTGTTTTTACTGCCTTAATTTACACAAATATTCCCTGTATGGAGACAGCGTATGGAGACACAGGCTCTGTAGGTCTCGATCTGCAGTGTTGTGCCCTAGCATATCAAGGACCACGTCTCAGAATGTTACTGAGAGATGCTTACTGATTGGTTAATATGAGACACAGCACACCCATGCGCTGCAGTGGGCAAACCTATACAGGGAAAGTTTGTGTGAATTCAGGCAGTAAAAACAGAGCTTATAAGCACTTCTTAATAAATAAATTACATAAAAGTAAATAGATACAGATGGATATTATATACCTAGTAACACCCAGGAACCTCTTACGGCCCTCACTAGCTGGACATTACACTACATATTTCAGCAGTCGGCACAAACTCATTAGCTCAGAGTCTGCAGTATTTATGTTTCGGAACGAGTAGCACTGCACATATAATATTATCACAGGAGACTGGGATCCATTACAAGATCATTTGGAAGATTTTTGTTTTCCTCCCACTTGACTGATAGCTGTTTATTTTAGAAGATCTTTTAAAGCTGTATGTCAGTGAAAAGCTCATCCTCTGTAACAGAAACCCATCACTGTTATTATACCAAGGACATTATACCAGGCCAGGGAAGGGTTAACTGGACTATACGAGGCCCAAGGGTTAATCTCGGCTTTCCATCATCTTTGTTTAGAAATGGAAGTCTGCAAGGGATAGGAAGAGCTAACCCAATTATCCATCTGCTTTGTTTGTAAAAGTTCTATTATGTAGGGAACCAGTCGGCTCCAGTGATGATGTGTTAAGATTATAATCCATTTACTAATTAAGTCTTTGTATGGCCAAAGGTGGGAGTATTCCATTGTCCTGGTGGAGACTCTCACACCCCGTTCTGACTGTATATATATGTGTGTAAAAGAATTAAAAAGGATGCCTGATCTGAAAATCCATGGTGTGTATCGTCCATTGTGGGCCCGGGCTGCGCTATACATGGCTATCTTTGTTATTTATTAGCGGAGATATTGACCTCTGATGTCACAGCTCCGTTACACTCTGTATTTTATCTGACATGTTACACTACAGTTTTAAACACATCACAAACCACACCATTGTTCCCATCTTTTTTCATTGACATTGTGACAGTGACTGGGTCGGTCAGGGATAAAAAACAAACAAAAACACTTTGAGAATACTATCACGACCCACTCTCTGGCTGGGGTCTGCTGACTTGATTTGGGTTACTCTGGACCTTGGAGTAGCTTTGAGTACAGGAACATCATGTCTCAGCCCTTGGTTTAGACTGAGCAATATTGACAGTAAGTCTGACGAATCTTACTGCAAGCATATGTCCCTGGGTAAATAATACATCTGCACACAAAGTCTTGATGAAAATTATGAACACTTTATTGAATTTAGTCAGCTTATTTAAAACCTTGCACAACACATTATAGGGAGTGGCTACCTTTAGTCAAACCCTCATCCCCCTCTGGACCAATGGAGTAGCCCTTAGGAGCAGCTAATTCCCTCTGTCCCATGTGACAGGGTTAATCCTTGGGAACTATCAGTCCCCTCCCCAGGGTCCGCCCACTAGGTGTGGCTACAAGCTCATTCTATCTCTGTCTGTGGAGAGAGTAACATCTCTGCCCTGGCCTATGGCCCTAGTATTGAGGCTGGAAGACCCTGTACTATACCATTGTCCTACGGTGCCTGGCAGTCTGGCAAATCTCTTTGTTCTGGCCTTGCTATCACTTCAAGTGTTTACGTTAAAGACCATATGGCCAACTCCTGACTGAGAGTTTATACAATGGGGGAGGGTTGACTAATTAAAACATAGCTATCACTCCACAATACAATATACAATATAATACTAACATATTATCACCACAACCCAAACCTTTTGTTCTTCCACATGGCAACAGCATGTGGAAGATAATCCAGCCCAAAATGGCCACTGCTGCCAGTCACAAAATGGCCCCAGCATAGTTCACACCAAATCCAATATGGCCCCTGGGTGATTCATGACAACACCTCCCCAAGCGTGGCAGGAAACATCCCTGATTTTTCCAGCTACGCTGATAGTCATGAATGTGCTGGTTTGGCCCTCTGTATGCTATGCCAGTTCTTGTCTGTCCCAAGGTGCAGAGTAAAAACCTCCCCCAGCCCTTGGCCTTGCTCCCACTGTATAGAGCAAATTGCTCTTCCCATTCACACCCACCCAAATAGTCTGGAATCCCAGAGTACAACAGGTGGGCCACAGTTTCTGTCCCATAGCAACCCTGTTCCCCCCAGCCAGTCCCCACAGCTGGGCTGGCATCTCTAAAACAGTCTCTGGGCCTATGGGATTGCAAAGGGACAGTTCCTCTTGGCTTTCTTCCTCTGGTCCAGCTGTTTCCGTTGCTGCTTGGGGAGCTACGCTGCTCCCACCCAAGCTGTGCTTACACTCCTCTGACTTGGCTGGGGGGCTATGCTGCTCCCATCCAGCTGAAGTGCCGGACTCCTCCATTGCCCGGGGTTGAGCAACTTTATCTCAGTCCTTTATGTTGAACTGGATCTTTGGAGTGGTGTCTGTTCCAGTGGGCCCCTGGACACTGGTTATCCAGGGTATCTCCCCACCTGGTACACCCTCTTTCATGGTGCCACTCTGCACCCATAATGCTTTTGCCAAAGCTGGCATGCTTGCTGCCCCGGCCTGGCTCTTTGTGTCCCTGGCACACTCTTGCTGTGTGAGGTCAGGTTCCCTGTAGCCAGAAACCAATTCCTTTCCCTCCCCACAGTCTCTTAAACAACCCTCCTGGGCTCTGTGCTTCACTAGCACCTCTGGGAACAACTCCCCTGGGGTGTCAGGGTACAGACAGTGGTTATCTGATGCAGGCTGGGGAATCTCATCATTCCCACCCAGCCTGGCCTCTAAGGCTCCCTTCCCACCGTCCATCACATAATAATCCAGAGCCTCTGGCTCCATTAACAGTTCTGGCCAACACACTTTGCCTAGAACTTCTGAGGGCAGACTTAACTTATCTGGCCCTAGCTTGTGAGCAGTTCCCACTTCCTCTGGGATTAAATCTCTTGGGGTATCAGGGGGCAGACATGGATTATCTGACCCCACCCAGGGAACATTCCACTGGGTCTCTGGCTCTTGGGGCTGGTGACTAGGCCCTGACACAGTTACTGCATGTTCTAGGGGCAAACATTCTCCATCCCCAGGAGTTGGCAAAGGAACAGTGTTTACCCCTTCCCACTCCTCACTTTGTTTACAGTCTAGAAATGCCTCTCCCCAGTTCCAGTGAGCATACTCACTCTGGTACATACCGTCTGAGTTGTAAGGGTCTGGTGAGCCGTCCTCCCATCCGGATGGGCCAAAATACTTCTTGGGTATCGCATCCCACAATTGAACATATTCAGCCTCCAGATGCTGCTCTTGCCGAACCAGGGGTTCTAGCAAAGGAGCCTCCGGGAACCATGGTTCCAGTCCCAGACCCCGGCAGCGTTCAACAAACAAGTTATTATGTCTCCTTGCAGTTCCCATGCCACATTCCGGATCACCATTCAGAATCTCCTCAACCCCATATTGTAGATCCAAAAGAAAATAGAGATCCTCTCTCCGGCCACCAAAGGACTCTACCCTGGCCAGATACTGTTCCTCCAAGTCCATCTCTTTCTCTACCAGTTCCTCCAACCAGCTTGCCAGCTCATGGCCATGCCATAATTGCAGGAATGCCATCCATTGATTTAGCAGGACCCTTCCTCTGTAGTCCTCTTGGATAAATCCGTCAATGCTGTCTTTATCATCCTGGGACTGTTTAAAATTCTGATTTGCCAGTTTGACTCTTACTGGCATCTCTGCAGGGTTGACCCCAAGCCTTTGCTGAGCTTGGACACTCACCCCTGTACGTTCTTGCTGTATTTGCTGCTTTATTAGGTTCAGTCCTTTAATTGCCTCTTCCAGCGTTATCTCCCCGGGGCAAAACTCCCTGGCTATACTGAACCTGCGTCTTGCCTCCTTGGACATGTCCTCATGCTGCTGCTCCATTTTCTGGTCCTTCTCAGAGTACCCCACCACTGTGCCACCAATTGTCACGACCCACTCTCTGGCTGGGGTCTGCTGACTTGATTTGGGTTACTCTGGACCTTGGAGTAGCTTTGAGTACAGGAACATCATTTCTCTGCCCTTGGTTTAGACTGAGCAATATTGACAGTAAGTCTGACGAATCTTACTGCAAGCATATGTCCCTGGGTAAATAATACATCTGCACACAAAGTCTTGATGAAAATTATGAACACTTTATTGAATTTAGTCAGCTTATTTAAAACCTTGCACAACACATTATAGGGAGTGGCTACCTTTAGTCAAACCCTCATCCCCCTCTGGACCAATGGAGTAGCCCTTAGGAGCAGCTAATTCCCTCTGTCCCATGTGACAGGGTTAATCCTTGGGAACTATCAGTCCCCTCCCCAGGGGCCGCCCACTAGGTGTGGCTACAAGCTCATTCTATCTCTGTCTGTGGAGAGAGTAACATCTCTGCCCTGGCCTATGGCCCTAGTATTGAGGCTGGAAGACCCTGTACTATACCATTGTCCTACGGTGCCTGGCAGTCTGGCAAATCTCTTTGTTCTGGCCTTGCTATCACTTCAAGTGTTTACGTTAAAGACCATATGGCCAACTCCTGACTGAGAGTTTATACAATGGGGGAGGGTTGACTAATTAAAACATAGCTATCACTCCACAATACAATATACAATATAATACTAACATATTATCACCACAACCCAAACCTTTTGTTCTTCCACATGGCAACAGCATGTGGAAGATAATCCAGCCCAAAATGGCCACTGCTGCCAGTCACAAAATGGCCCCAGCATAGTTCACACCAAATCCAATATGGCCCCTGGGTGATTCATGACAAATACCATCCAAATAACATCCAAACAGCATCCAAATACCATCCAAATAGTATCCAATCAGCATCCAAGTAGGATCCAAATGGTATCCAAACAGCATCCAAGTAGGATCCAAATGGTATCAAAATGATATCCAAATAGAATTCAAATACTATCTTAATAACATCTGAATACCATCCAAATACCATCCAGATACCATCCAAATACAATCCAAATACCATCCAAATACAATCAAAATACCATCCAAGTAGCATCCAAGTACCATCCAAATACCATCCAAGTACCATCCAAATAGCATCCAAATAGCATCCAAATACCACCAAAAATGGCGTCTAAATACCATCTAAATGGTATCCAAATACCATCCAAATAGCATCTAAATACCATCCAAATAGCGTCCAAATTCCATCCAAATACCATCCAAATACCATCCAAATAGCATCTAAATAGCGTCCAAATACCATCCAAATAGCGTCTAAATACCATCTAAATGGTATCCAAATACCATCCAAATAGCATCCAAATACCATCCAAATAGCGTCTAAATAACATCTAAATGGTATCCAAATACCATCCAAATAGCGTCCAAATTCCATCCAAATACCATCCAAATACCATCCAAATAGCATCCAAATAGCATCTAAATAGCTCCAAATAGCATCCAAATAGCATCCAAATATCATCCTAATAGCATCTAAATAGCGTCCAAATTCCATCCAAATACCATCCAAATAGCGTCCAAATACCATCCAAATAGCGTCTAAATAACATCTGAATACCATACAAATACCTTCCATATAGTATCCAAATAGCATCCAAATGGTTACATGGTAATTGAAGTTGGAAAAAATGCCTCAATTCAATTGCAAGCCTGCAACTCGATTGCTGTAGGCCGTATGTCTGCTGGTGTGTTGCAGGTTTCCGTTCATCTTCAATTATGATGCTATTTAATTGCTCAAGCCCGCAAGTTACTGGCCCAAAGCTGAAACCGTAAACCATCCACTGGTTCATAGCAGTTCAGGGCGGGAACATAGTTACATAGTAATTGAGGTTGAAAAAAAGACTTTCAATACATCAAGTTCAACCTTTTAAGATCTCCTGTGATCTGTAATATGTGGATTAATTGCTAATTGATCCAGAGGAAGCTAACAGAAAAGAAACCCAAGTGAAACGTGGCCACTTGTCTCAAAATGGAAAATATTAGTTCCTTCCTGACCCCAGATACTGGCGATCCTCCCTGGATCAATACTCCCTCTCGAATTATCCAGGATAACCCTGAATACCCTTTTTATTTAAAAATATATCTTATATAAATATTTGTAAAGTTATCTATCGAATCCGCTGTCACCACCTCCTTTGGTAGAGAATTCCACAGATTAGCCACCCTTACTGTGAAGAATCCTTTTCTTTCTTTGAGGTGGAATCTTTTTACTTCTAACCTCAGGATGTCCTCTTGTCAGTTGAAAACCTCTTGGCACAAAAAGCTCCCCTGACAAATCTTTATACTGACCCTGGATGTATTTATATAAGGTAATCATATATCCTCTTAGGGGGATTTTTTCTAGAGATAATAAGTATAATTTGGTTAGTCTTTCTTCATAACTTAGCCCCTCCATTCCCCTTATTAGTTTTGTAGCCCTTCTCTGTACTTTTTCCAGCTCTAAAATGTCCTTTTTATGAAGTGGTGCCCAAAATTGTCCTCCATATTCCAAATGAGGTCGTACTAGAGATTTGTATAATGGCAGAATTATATTTGCTTCCCTGGCTTCTATACCCTTCCTAATACATGCTAATATTGTATTTGCCTTTGCAGCTGCTGCTTGGCTTTGAGCACTGTTATCTAGGTGGTTGTCCACAAGCTCCCAAATCCCTTTCAAAAACTGATACCCCGAGATTTTCTCCATTAAGATTATAAATTGCATGGCTATTGTTCCTTCCCAGATGCATAACTTTAAATTTATTTGTATTAAATCTCATCTGCCATTTAATTGCCAATTTCTCTAATTTATGTAAATCCATTTGGAGGGAAAGCACATCATTATCTGATTTAATTACCTTGCACAACCTTGTGTCATCAGCAAAAATGGAGACACTACTTTCGAATCCTACTGCTACATCATTAATAAATATGTTAAAAAGGAGAGGACCTAATACTGAACCCTGAGGAACCCCACTTACCACATTAGTCCAATCGGAGTATGTTCCTTTTACAACAACCCTTTGCTTCCTGTCTTTTAGCCAGCTCTCAATCCATGAGCAGATATTTACTGCAATTTATGTATCCCTTAGTTAGCTCAATAGTCTCCTATGTGGCACTGTATCAAAAGCCTTTGCAATAGAATTATGAAAATTAATGCCAATACAGTTCTAGTCCATATGGGTGGCCTGATACGTATTAACTCATTGATACCCGAGATCGATATGGCCCCGAAATAAAACATAAAAATTAATTTAATTTACTGCTGATTTGCGGCTTGAGACTGTTGTACAATTAATTCAAATTTCTATCATCGCTTTCCCCGTTATTTACAGTGCAGTATTGAATTTTTATTTGCATTTATTCTACTACGAATAGGGGTTTAACCCCCTGCGGGTCCTCTCTAGCACTCGTTGGATTTTTTCCTTCTTTTGCCATTTACGTGTGTGAAAATATTTATTTGCGGGGGGAAATTGAGCAATTGAATAGCGATTTACGATTTTAGCCATTTTATCTCTTGCTAAAGTGAAAGACCAAAGGCTTTGGGTGGCTGTAAGTTACGGGTTTAAGCTATTTTTTCAAGCCCGTAACTCCGTAACCTGTTTGGAGCCCGCAAAAATTGAATAGCAAATTAACTTGCAACCTCACTTACGGGATACCGGATCGCCCGAAACCTCAATTGAATGAGGTTCTTAGTTACGGGTTTAGACGGAGCCAATGACAAATGAGATTGGATAATTGGATCATAATAATGTAATTCAGATTTCTAAGTCATTTTCTCGTTATTATTAATTTATCATGAAGACACATCTACTCACTCCATACAAAAATGAATATTGGTTACATAGTATTTGAGGTTGACAAAATACTGTTAGTCCATCAAGTTCAACCTCTTTAGATCTCCTCTGATCCTTCATTGTTAATTGATCCAGGGGAAGCAAACAGGAAAAAAACATTAAAACATTGACAGTTATCGTATAAGGAAAACAATTCCACCCTGACCCCAGATGCTCCTCGGCTCCTCCTCCTTCGCTAGTTATCCTTCATAACCCTGAATGCCATTTTTATTTAACCATTTGCATACTCCGTATTGTGATAATTACAGATATGTTACGCCTTCTCGGTATTTACATCCTGTTTTCTTGATTACAGATTTGATAAATACCATGTGGCAAACGGAAATACTGACGAACAAGACCAGGCGAAACGCGTGGGAGGCAATGCGTCCGCATGTCCGTGCTATGGAGGTGGACTACACGTGTGATGACCTGCTCCGAGCACATGGCTGGTGACTTGGCCTGAGACTTTGCTGGCAGGGAAACTCCTTGGCTAAAGACTTGGAAAGTTAACAACGGCAAAAACTAGGTGTGGGCACGTTTACTAAATGGTGCTTAAGCCATAAGCTACTCCGGACCCTCCAATGGGTCATCGTGTGTCTTTATAGACCGTGCTTCCCCAGTGCCCCTTTGCACGCCACCAGTTACATTATTGACCCAACCACCATGCCTCATTCCACATGTCTCACAATCCCAAAATAAGATGTCTCTGCCCAACGTGTCTTCCCAATAAACACCAAGCATCACCCACAGGAGATGAACGTGCCACATTCTCATCTTTTCTGCATCATCGTTCTGTTGGCCCAGATCTTGGATTTCTGAAGCTGGATATGAACCTGAACTCCACCGCCATCTTGCTTTATATCACAAATAACGGGATTATGAATGATGTTGAGCTGCTCTGACCTCGGATATGGTTTAGTTCTGATCCCTTGTGATGTGGAAGTCACAAACCAACACTACACTTGTTTTTCTTAATGCAATATAATGTTCCAATGTCAGGCAATGTAATGAATGCTTCCGCAAATTCCTTATGTCCACAAAATAACTTTATTGGAAACAGAACAAAAAACAAAAAATATAAAGCAAAAGTAGTGAACCCTAAGGGTAGTGCCCTGGAGATATGCTTCAGATTGAAGCAGTAGTAAGAATGTATGTTAATAAGACAAATGGGCTCTATGGCCTCTAATGAGTATATACTAATTTAAATTAATATAAATGTAAAATCTTAATGTTTACTGAAATCATGACAGCAAATAATATTTTTACTGTGATTTTCACTACATTTGAGTTTTTAATGTTATAGTTTTTTTGGTGGAAGACTTTAAAGTATTGGGAAAAAGAGGACTCCTTAATACCAGAGAGGGTCTGGGAGAGAGTATGGCAGCCGCTGCTTTATGTCATGTATCCTCACTTGTTGCAGAGCTTCGAGTCGCAGCCGCTGAGACCTCTCTGATTGGACGCTGCATCGTGCACACCCAGGCTGTCCAGATTAGCAAAAAACAAATGCTTTGCTAGTGTTTACCTGTATAGTCCATTTAGGAAACTGTGCAAAGATTTGAATAATATGCTCTGTAGAATAACATAGGCATTGCAAACATGTGACCTCACTATGAGATAAAGAGTTCTCAGCATGGGAGGACCTCGTATCTAGTCATATACGCAGATACAGTTGTTTTACTCTGTTCTTAAGTGACCCTGTCACCCTAACACGAAGTTGACTCCATTTTAAAAAGCATTAAAAACTGTATACATTGTACTAGCAGTTTGTCTTTACGGTAAATCATTTCTGAAATATTTAGAATTGATTTTGCAGTTCTTGTATACCAATGTGCGGCTAAGAGTGCTTGATAAGGGAGGGGTCTAACTGCCAGATAGCATTAGAGATCTTTTTTTTGACCAATACAGAGATAAAAAAGCAAACTGAAATCATAATTAGCACAGTATTATTATTATTGTTTATTTGTAACGCGCCAACATATTGCGTGGCACATCAAATCAGCCAATTAATATGCATGAGCAACTCATTTGCGTATAAATAGAGGAACTACAACATGGAATTTCCCAGGATTGGTTCACTTTAGAAAACAATTGATACAACGCCGCATAGATTTTGTGGTGACAGAGTCCCTTTAAAGAGATACTGAAATCACACATGCATTTACAGTAGCATTAAAATCGGTGTTGCAAGGGTTAAATAATGTTCTTTTTAGCTCTATACAAACTGCTTTTGTAACAATGTTAGAATGTATTTCTGAAATGATGTTTGGGTGTATGAGATGTAGCCAGTAGGGGGAGCAAGTCCTGACACGCCCTAATTACAGCTCATAAGAAGGAGGTCCTAAATTTGTGGGGAAATCATGTAAATTTTATGCAAATTAGAACCTGTAATGCTTAATACATGAGAGCAGAATGTAACAATATTGTTTGTGTCCTCAGGAAGCAGAAAAGGCCCCCGAGATGTATCGGATTGAGTCTGTTTTATTGCTCATCCACAGAAGGGCTCTTATGTCACTCGCTTTGTACACACAGCGTTACACCACCAGCCCATCCGCAGGAACAACTGTACCCTGATGTTTATTACACTACAATGCACGATCATGTAGAGGCCTCAAATCATGTGGCAAAGCGGTGTGTTTATTTATTCATCAGGACGCGACTTCTTGCCATTTGTAGTTACTGCCCGTCCACACAAACGCCAACATATTTTAGCTTTATTGATTTATCATGAAAACGATTGGTGGAGACGTTAAAGTATCTGCCCTAGAATTCTGGTCTGCGGGCGATATTCCGGGCGTTACAGGGCCTTGCAAAAGTATTCACCCCCTTGGCATTTTTCGTGTTTTGCTGCCTCACAACCTGGCAGTAACACGGAGTGTTTGAGGATTTGCATCATTTAATTTACAGAACATGTCACAACTTGGAAGATGTTTTTTTTTATTGTGAAGCAAACAACAAATAGGACAAAATAACAGAAACAGGTTTTGCCCAAGAATATCCCTGTATTTAGCACCATCCATCTTTCCCTCAACTCTGACCAGTTTCCCAGTCCCATCCCCACAGCATGATGCTGCCACCGCCATGTGTCACTGTGGGGATGGTGCTCTTTGGGTGATGTGATGTGTTGGGTTTGCGCCAGACATAGCGTTTGCTTTGATGGCCGAAAAGTTACATTTTAGTCTCATCAGACCAGAGCACCTTCCTCCATACATTTTGGGAGTCTCCCACGTGCCATTTTGTTTTTTGCTGAAAGTAATGGCTTTCTTCTGGCCACTCTGCCATAAAGCCCAACTCTATGGAGCGTACGGCTTATTGTCGTCCTATGTACAGATACTCCAGTCTCTGCTGTGGATCTCTGCAGCTCCTCCAGGGTTACCTTAGGTCTCTGTGCTGCCTCTCTGATTAATGCCCTCCTTGCCCGGTCCGTGAGTTTTGGTGGGCGGCCGTCTCTTGGCAGGTTTGCTGTTGTGCCATGTTCTTTCCATTTGGTTATGATAGATTTGATGGTGCTCCTGGGGAACATCAAAGATTCAGATATTTTTTATAACCTAACCCTGACTTGTACTTCTCAACAACATTGTCCCTTACTTGTTTGGAGAGTTCCTTGGTCTTCATGGCAGTGTTTGGTTAGTGGTGCCTCTTGCTTAGGTGTTGCAGCCTCTGGGGCCTTTCAAAATGGTGTGTATATTTAATGACAGATCATGTGACACTTAGATTGCCCACAGGTGGACATCATTTCACTAATTATGTGACTTCTGAAGGTAATTGGTTGCACCAGAGCTTTTTATGGGCTTCATAACAAAGGTGGTGAATACATACGCACGTGCAAATTTTCTGTTTTCTATTTCTAAAAAATAGTTTTATGTATATATTTTTCTCATTTCACTTCACTAACTTAGACTATTGTGTTCTGATCCATCACATAAAATTCAGATTAACAAAACATTGAGCTTAAGGCTGTAATGTAACAAAATAGGTAAAAAGTCATGGGGGTGAATACTTTTACAAGGCACTGTATGACATATCACTCCATTACTCTATCCTTCAACATATAATATAGACCCGTTTTCATGTGGTGGCGCAACGCGTACCCCATGACTCCATATCCAAAAGTCACACTATTGCAAAACAGAAATAGATGAAAAGTTTTATATTTGACCTTATTAATATTGTAGATGAATCCCAGAGAATTGAATTCATATCTTCTGGAGTCTGGAGCCTCCCCATTTCTTTCTGTTCTCTTCATGAGAGCTGCCAGTTGTAACTTAAAAACGCTCACATGGGAGGGGCTTCACACTACCAGTGTCTCAAGCTGCTAATAGGACTGTGCATCTGAGCCACATGAGACACTGGTAGTGTGAAGTCCCTCCTGTGCAAATGTGACTTTAGTTCAAAGCTGTGCAACATGGCAGCTCTATTGAGAGAGAACATGAAGAAAGTGGTGGTTCCAGAAGTTATGACTGATATCTTCTTGGTAGTAATGTTAAAGTGTCCCTTTAACACAGTTTTTTGGAATGCAAGACGGGATATTTGGGGCCCCTTTAATGTGAGTGCATTATAGAGAGGTGAGACTCCTTCAATGTCTATGTTATTCTGTTGAGTATCTGGGCAGATCTTTTCTCTTTTTAGTGAGCCGGCTCCAAGTGATAACACGGGGTGCGTCTTCCCGGGTGATTCGCTGAGGGTCTAATAGCAGCCGCTTGCAGCACTTTCCACCCCAGCAAAGCTTGGAGACTTCTGGCCAAAGAGCCAAAAAAAGCTTCAATCACAGTCCAAGAATGACCGAAAGGAAGTGGCCGCAGAGCTATAAACTAATAGTAATATAATGACCTTCAATGTTATATTAAAGGGATATGACAGGTTCCTGGGCGTTACCATGTATATAATAGTCTATTTACTGTTATGTACTTTATTAAGAAGTGCTTATAAGATCTGCTCCCTAATATCACACAAATAGTCCCTGAATGGGGCTGCCCATTGCAATGTATGTAGATATAGACTTTGTAGTACTTGTTGTGCTGTCTCACATACTGACCAATCAGTGACCATCTAAGACATGGTCCCTGATAGGCTAGTCTGTGTCTGCATACGCAGGGACCTTCTATATCTGTTAAATTATTTTCTTGCTCTAGATGCTTGCACAGTGTCAGTCCCCGTTGGTGGGTCCATATTCAGGCTTTTCTGGCTCCATAATAGGTAAATAAATCAAAATGATTGAGCACTGACCGATACCCCTGTAGGCAAACAATCTCCTGAAAATGTCGCCTGATTCGTCTCCCGAGGTCTAACATTGGCCAAGTGTGGTCACTAAAATGTATAAGTGGCCCCAGAATTCACTGGGTGATAGGCTGGACTGCAGCACGCCATATTGTATTGACTAGGCCCCTTCAAATCTCTCAATGGGCTATATTAACCAAACCAGTTACTGTCCCAATCGTGTGGTGTGACCTTCCCAAATACTATCATACTCTTCACAGTAAATGGAGATTTGTTACAAAACACCCCAACAAAATCATTTTATTGACAATGTATCGGAAAGATCCTATTATACAGCCCTGAAAAGATCTAAAAGCTGTAAAATCCACCAAAATAAGCCCCTTTTTATTATTAAACAAATCGTACTATAAAACATGGAGGACGATCTCATGTGCTGTAATCCTTTTCACAGATCCACCCCTACCTCTCTGTGTTATCTGCTCCTCACCAGTAGCACATGCTCAGATCTTCATTAGCATACCAACTACGGGCTGCTTACACAAAGCGAGGACCCTGGTATGCTACTGGCGATCTGAGCATGTGCGAATCCCAGATAACAAGCAGCTAGCATGGATAGATAACACACAGAGGCGGGGGGGGCTCATACAACTGGACTTTGCATGTGAGTTTTATGTCATTAAATGTTTGTTTATAACAAAATACTTATTTGTAAAAGGTTCAACTCTCTTCTGTGTTTAAGGTTTCCAGTCCTGTTCAAATTAAAATATCTAGTCCACACAAATACATCATTTTGTGGTTCTTTCATATATTGTAATAAATACTTATTTTTACACCCACTGTGTCAATTAGAATATTTTGCAAATTCTTGTTATATTTTTCCAGCATTATTTCCATTTCACCCATATTTGTGACTTTGGGGCACCCCTTCTGCAAGTGAAACAATAACTTAAGGAAAATGTGTATTATATGACATTTATATTTATGTCTGAAAGCCATATGTTAATAAAGTAACATGAAGAACGCCGATAAACAACAAAAGCACAAATCAGTCTTGTTGTGTCTTGTTTGTACAGTTGTGTGATCCGGTGTCCAGGAGCAGACATCATTAAGATGGCAGATAAAGAAATGACTTTAAACTTTCAGCAGTTCCCATCTCTGTCCTCGGCTCTTTCTGATGCTGATACATCGGCCTCTTAATAGTAAGTTACAGAGCATGGCCACCGTGGGGCGCTCAATAGGAAGTTACAGAGCATGGCCACCGTGGGCCGCTCAATAGGAAGTTACAGAGCATGGCTACCGTGGGCCGCTCCATAGTAAGTTACAGTGCATGGCCACCGTGGGCCGCTCCATAGTAAGTTACAGAGCATGGCTATCGTGGGCCGCTCAATAGGAAGTTACAGAGCATGGCTACCGTGGGGCGCTCAATAGGAAGTTACAGAGCATGGCCACCGTGGGGCGCTCAATAGGAAGTTACAGAGCATGGCCACCGTGGGGCGCTCAATAGGAAGTTACAGAGCATGGCTACCATGGGGCGCTCAATAGGAAGTTACAGAGCATGGCTACCATGGGGCGCTCAATAGGAAGTTACAGAGCATGGCTACCGTGGGGCGCTCAATAGTAAGTTACAGAGCATGGCTACCATGGGCCGCTCAATAGGAAGTTACAGAGCATGGCTACCGTGGGCCGCTCAATAGGAAGTTACAGAGCATGGCTACCGTGGGCCGCTCAATAGGAAGTTACAGAGCATGGCTACCATGGGGCGCTCAATAGGAAGTTACAGAGCATGGCTACCGTGGGCCGCTCAATAGTAAGTTACAGAGCATGGCTACCATGGGCCGCTCAATAGGAAGTTACAGAGCATGGCTACCGTGGGCCGCTCAATAGGAAGTTACAGAGCATGGCTACCGTGGGCCGCTCAATAGGAAGTTACAGAGCATGGCTACCATGGGGCGCTCAATAGGAAGTTACAGAGCATGGCTACCGTGGGCCGCTCAATAGTAAGTTACAGAGCATGGCTACCATGGGCCGCTCAATAGTAAGTTACAGAGCATGGCTACCATGGGCCGCTCAATAGTAAGTTACAGAGCATGGCTACCGTGGGCCGCTCAATAGTAAGTTACAGAGCATGGCTACCGTGGGGCGCTCAATAGGAAGTTACAGTGTCCTGGGGCTGAACCGGAAATTATCTAATGCGTCAGTATTCAGGACGCTAGGATGGTTGGAGGGCCTTGAGGAACTGTGTCCTAGGCCCTAAGTCCTGCTACCACTCCCCCATACCTTAATAGTAGAAGGTGCTGGTGCCAGTAGAAGAGGAGAAAACCCCAAGCAGGGCTCCACTGGAGTTCTACACGGTGCAGCCAGAAAGCCGAGGACCAAGTGATAAATCTCAAGGGTGTCCTGGAGCTTTGATGTGGCGGGAATTCCTGCAAGATCAAAGCAGGACCGGCTTTTGGGAGCTCAGAGACGACGGCTTCCAGAGGAGAAGGGCTGTGGTCTAGGAGGAGCTGCATAGAAGCCTCAGGAGGCATAGCTGGACATATCCTCTCTTGCACCAAACAAGTACAGCAGGGTTATTGCAGAGGAGACTGGGTTTGGGTGCTTCTATCCTAAGACCCAAGAGTCCTAAGCAGCGGCCAGAAACCCCTTTGAAACACAGCTGAGAGGAGTGAAAGTAAGAAGGAAAAGTGTGTACTGCCGCTACAAAATGTTAAAATAAGTACTTTCTTTCCTCATCTCTCAATTTTCATATGTTTTTCTAAACGGCACCAGCATTTCCATATTTACTCTGCATAAGAATTTTAAGGGGACTGGAGTAGGAATAATGGGCAAAAATGTGCCCTTTTAAGAAATCTACCTGGCAACAATAAGCCAGTATAAGTGCCTATACTTCCCAAAGTGAGTCTATACTGTTAGATCAAGCAGTTAATCAATCAGTAGACAAGATCTCCCAGTCTTCATTTGAAAGAACAAGAAGATGAAGTATTAACATGTTCTAAAATGAGAGAAATTCTGGGCGATTTTTAAACAAATCTTACCTCAGAGCTATCAAAACAAACGCAAACACAAATTCAATATCTGAGTTTTTTTTATTAAAATTGAAAGTTTGGAGTGTAAATGTGATAAATTAATTTGTGTTAATAATTCTTTGCTGAAATACTCTTTACGGTAAACACAAAATTAAGAATTATCTAAAAAGATTTGTAACCTAGGGGATCGCTCTCGGAAAAATAATTTACGTATTAGGGGCATTTCAGAAACTATACAAAGGGATGATCTAAAGGCCTACGTGGAAGCTTTAAGAGCATAGTACCTGACTTCCCTAATGAAGACAGGAAAATGGACGCCATACACTGACTGCCCCTACGAAAGAAGTTAGAAAATACTACCCCTAGAGATATTATCATATGTTTACACTTTCTTCCTTTCAAAGAAGCGTTAATCAAAGCAAGCTTTATTAAGATAAATTTTGATATGCCGTATGATAAAATTAAGATTTTTATGGATATCTCACCACAAACTTTGGCCAAAAGAAAAGAATATTCTTCGATTACTCAGTGTCTGCGACAAGAAGAGATTAAATACAAATGGAAATCTGCGAACGGCCTTGTGATTTGGAAGGACTCAGTATGGCTTAATGTTAATTCAACTTTGGATGGTCTCTTGCTGCTACTTAGATGGAACTTAAATGTGGACAATCAGGCTAAATCTAAGATAAAATCACACTTGATTTTGAAATCTCCAGAATGACAAACAATTATTATTATCTATTAGTTGTATTGCGCCAACATATTCCGTAGCGCTGTACAGGGAGAAGAACAAGGAAATATACAATATACAATCATGACAACAAGCAGAACATGGAGGGCCCTGTTTTGAGCTTCAAGTCCTTTAAGAAGTGCTTTTTCCAAAGCACCCCACAAGATTAGATACTCGCCACTTACAATTTAAAGGTAATGGAAGAGGCAGAGACCTGGTAGATAAGGAATAGCAAGGTTAGGAAGTGAGAGGTACATAAGAAGGAAGTTGTGAAAATAAAGAGGGAAATAGAAGAGGGAAAAGATGTGATGTAAAGTGATTGGCGCTATTATGTAACGTGGAATCTGCCCCTAGTGGTCAGATAATTTAATGGCACTACTATGTAATGTGGTATCTGCCCCTAGTGGTCACATAATGTAACCTGCAGATGGAATTGTCAGAAGACACATAGTTTAACCACATCTTAAGTAGAAGTAGTTCTTGGGAGAGTAAAAGAGGAGAGGAAGGCATGACAGATGAGATGGTTGTGTTGGAGACAAAGGTGGAAAAGTTAATAAGAGTCTGAGGAAAAGAGGGGGGGATATGAGGAAGAAGCAGGAAAGAGGAAACATTGTGTAAAGAGTTCATAGGAATAGGTAGCAGAAGCTGCAGGTGAGGATAGAAGATTAGTGTGACTCAATAAATTCAAGCTAACAAGGGGTGGGTTGGGAGGCGGGTGAGCCAGGGAGAGAGTGAGAAGGAGACCAGAATTATCTGAAAACAAATGGAGATCATTTAAGATGGAGTATAGTGTTACTGCCCACAACACTTGGCGTAACAATTAATGCAAATGATGGGGGATGGCACAGAGGAAATCACAGGTATACAATTATATCTAGATGAAAAGTGTCTATGTCAGTATATATAATAAACAGATATTAATCACAACATTGATAAATAATCAGGTACAATGATAGAGAATCCTCAGAAGTCCAGATACCTGAGTTAGAGGAGATGTTCTTAGGGGTCAAGAGCCAGGGAGAGAGTGAGAGGGAGACCAGAATTATCTGAAAGCAAATAAAATGTATTAATCTATTATATACTAGTATACCTAATGTTGGGTTTAGATCGTAATCACTAAATAGTAATTACTAGAGCGATTACATACTGATCACAGAATTTATATATGCCCAATTCTAGACTTTGAGAGATAATAATTATGGTTTAGTATATAGCACTTTACTGTATAAGATTTAACACATGTAGTTGGGTAGACTAAAGTATTACACGTATGCACTTAATGGTGGGAATTTTCTAGAGATCATGTATGATAGTTTTTTTTGCTAAATTATACTGTCTTCAAGTTATATGTCACATAATAACTTACATTTTTTTTTCTCTCTCTTCACAAGTATGTTGATAATGAGCACACATATATGCTTAGGCTCTCTTTGTATAGTAATCCACCTTATTAGCTGTGAATTTATGTGTTTAGATGATCAAACTATTACACTTTTTTCACTTAAAGTAATGAATTTCAGCTCTGGTTAAATATATGAGACACGAGGGGTTTTCTCTTTCTCCACAAGGATGCTGATAATGAGTAATCGTATATTTTTAGGCTTTCTTTGTATAGCAACTCACTTTATTAGTTTTGAATATTTGTGTTTAGATGACCAAAACTATTACACTTTTTACTTAAATTAATTAATTTCTTGATCACAAGATATTGCTCTGTTAAAAAATATGAGATCTGAGGAGCTGTCTAATGAATATATAAAACAGGATTTTTTTTGTCTTTTACCTAGATAGGTTCCTCAAGCCTCCAACCAAGAAGTAATTACATCTTTATCCATCATTTGGATACATTGGAATAAAAGCCCAGTTGAATCCAGAGGGGACTGGAAAATGAATGTTGATATGAATGAGCCAAGTATGAATGAGTTGCCGGGATTAAGAGGACTACCCATGAGGTTTTATAACCTATATAGGTTCTTTCCCAATAGAGAATTCAAAACCCACCTCATAAAAAAAAAAAGAATAACCAGTATACGTTCATAGTTTTTATTAGCAATAATAGGTTTGACCCCAATGGGCATTAAAATTATCTCACATAACGTTAATGGATTGAATTCCCCTTCAAAAAGGAAAATTGCCTTCATGGGTTACAGAAAATGCCAGGCAGATATTGTCTGCCTACAGGAGACGGATTTGAAGAGGGATGCAGTCCATTATTTGAACAATTACAACTATAAAGAATAGATGCAACATACAATAATAAATCTAGAGGTGTCTAAATCCTTTTTAATAACCGGTTAAATAGTCAAGAAGAATTCTCCAAGATTGATCCTTACGGCAGATATATTATTTGGACTGGAGCCGTAAATGGTAGAACAATACATTTTGTAAATTTATATTTACTATAAATAGAATAAAAAATACTTTGGTGTTTACCAAATAAAAAACAGATTTCCTACCTTAAGAAGGTTTTGAAAGAGGTTCTAAAATTAAGGAAAGGCTACCAATACATTTTAATATGGTCCTAGATCCAGGAAAGGATAGAGTGGGCAATTTAAAAACAAAAACTGAATCTCAATTGATCAAAACATCTAATGATTTTTCTAAATTGATTAATGGTTATTAAAGATATTGAAATAAATACCATAGTATGGACAGACCATTCGATGCTTACCATTATGTTAAATAATAATATGGAAATCCGAACTTAAAAAAAAATTGGAGAATTGACTCATCCTTATTTAATGACCAGTCCTTTGTCACAAAATTAAAAGAACCTGGTAGAATCTCCATCTGTTACCTGGTGTGCCAATAAGGCTTTTGTGAGAGGCCTATTGATTTCCAAAGCAGCAGAACTAAAAAAAGTCAAGAGGAAAACCTGTAAGGCTTTATACATTGAATTACAAAAAACCTTAGCCCTAAATAAGATCAAGCCAAATAGTGAGAGCCAAAAATTAACGAATTCTATAAATTTGCAGATTAAAAAAATATTACAAAAACAAGCTGATAATCTCCTGTGGAAACATCAGATATCCCATTTTGTCTTTGGGAGAAAAACGGGTAAGTTCTTGCCCAATAAACTAAAAAACAAAACAACATTTAAATAGAATTTTAAGGCTCAAGGGCTCTGACAATAACTTATAGTCCCATCCAGATAAAATTGCTAACATATTTATGGATTTTTATAAAACATTATATACCGTATATATTCGAGTATAAGCCGTCCCAAATATAAGCCGAGGCACCTAATTTAACCACAAAAAAATGGGAAAACTTATTGACTCGATTATAAGCCTAGGGTGGGAAATGCAGCAGCTACTGATAAATTTAAAAAATAAAAAAAGATATATAAAATGACATTAATTGAGGCATCCGTAGGTTAAATGTTTTTCAATAATTATTTAAAAGAAAAAACGTAAATTAGATGTGTAAGTGGAAAATAAGGTCAACAAAAACAATATGGTATCAACAATAACTTTAAAAACACAAAAACCTTAGCTCGGTCAGCAACCAAGCTAAAACACAAGAGTTAAAATCCTTCAAAACTGTATTCCTCCTCATCATCTGTATGTCTAAACAGAGCTTCAGCTTTAGCTGGTGTGAGATTATCAGCATAGACATTGTCATCATCACTGAGTTTGCAGTCATCACCCTCACTGCTGTCATTCTCATACAAAGCGCTGTTTTCACTGCCATCCATAGCATTACTAATGCCACATTTCTTGAAGGCGCGTTGCACCATGTCCTCTGGAATCTCTTCCCATGCATCACAAACCCACTTTGTTATCAATTCTATGTCGCGCTTCATCAGATTTCCAACTTTTGTCAGTCGGGCTTGACCAGATGACATCCATTCATGCCACATCTTTCGGACGCGGTCTTTGATAGGTCTATTTAAACACACATCTAGGGGCTGCAATACAGATGTAACCCCAACTGGAATAACGGCCAAAGTAACTTGAGAAGACTTTGCCAATTTTTTTATGTCATCAGATGTGTGGGCTTTCTTTTTTTATTTTTGGTCATCTGTTCCAAATTTCTTCCATCCATTTTTTTGTTCCGTCTTCATCCATCCAGCCTTTAATATGTGCGCGCACTGTAATTCCTGGTGGGAATTTGACCTTTTTAGGCAAGGTCTTTCTTTTAAAAACAATAACAGGCCGCAGCTTAGTTCCATTAGCCAAGCATGACACAATGACTGTGAAATGTTTTTTTTAAATTTCCTGTGATTCTGAGCAAATTAGTTTTGTCTCCCAAACTTGCCACAGTTCTGTTTCTTGGAAGATCAAAGGTCATAGGTGTTTCATCCATATTCCCAATATCTCCCAGGTCATAGTTATGGATCCTTCTTTGTTTTATGATGAATTAATGGAATGACATAACTTTTTCATCAAGCTCTTTTGGCAACTTCTGTGAAATCTTTATTCTTTGCAAAACCTATTCATAAAGCGGGTACACCATTCTGCTGACGCAGCAACATTTTCAATGCCTGGTGCTTTTAATTTGTCATCTTTAGCCATTTGAAGGGCACGTAAGCGAATTGCAATGCGTGTTACGCAGTAACCATTTTCATGACACTCCATAACTAGAGATGTCCTGAATAGTTCGCCGGCGAACTGTTCCCGACGAACATAGCATGTTCGCGTTCGCGGCGAACTGCGAACATATGCGAGATTCGACCCGCCCCCTATACTTTATCATTGAGCAAACTTTGACCCTGCATGTCACAGTCAGCAGACACATTCCAGCCAATCAGCAGCATACACTCCCTTCCAGAGCCTTCTAACTCATGGACAGCAGCTATTTTGGAATCATAACTAACTTGCAGTCTTACTGAGAGGAGGCTGAGTGTAGGTGATACTGCATCAATAGGGGAAACCATAGCTAGGCTACTGTACACAGTGTGCAATACAGTCCTGAAGGACTCTTTTGATCTCTGCTGCAAGGACACCCCTGTGTCTCTTCCCCCCTTATCATCATCCTCCCCTCACCTTAGCACCCAACCCTAACACCCCTCACATTTATCCATAACACCCACCAACCTAACACCTAACCCTAACACCTAACCCTAACACCCCTCACACTTATCCCTAACACCCCTCACCTAACCCTAACACCCTCACCCTTATCCCTAACACCCCTTACCCTAACACCCCTCACACTTATCCCTAACATCCCTCACCCTAACCCTAACACCCCTCACACTTATCCCTAACACCTAACCCTAACACCCCTTACACTTATCCCTAGCACCCCTCACCCTAACCCTAACACCCCTCACACTTATCCCTAACACCCCTCACCCTAACCCTAACACCCCTCACACTGATCCCTAACACCCCTTATCCTAACCCTAACACCCCTCACACTTATCCCTAACACCTAACCCTAACACCTAACCCTAACACCCCTCACAATTATCCCTAACACCCCTCATCCTAACACCTAACCCCTTCACCCTTATCCCTAACACCCCTTACCCTAACACTCCTCACACTTATCCCTAACACCCCTCACCCTAACCCTAACACCCCTCACACTTATCCCTAACACCTAACCCTAACACCCCTTACACTTATCCCTAGTACCCCTCACCCTAACCCTAACACCCCTCACACTTATCCCTAACACCTAACCCTAACACCCCTTACACTTATCCCTAGCACCCCTCACCCTAACCCTAACATCCCTCACACTTATCCCTAACACCCCTCACCCTAACCCTAACACCCCTCACACTTATCCCTAACACCCCTTATCCTAACCCTATCACCCCTCACACTTATCCCTAACACCTAACCCTAACACCCCTCACAATTATCCCTAACACCTAACCCTAACACCTAACCCTAACACCCCTCACAATTATCCCTAACACCCCTCATCCTAACACCTAACCCCTTCACCCCTATCCCTAACACCCCTTACCCTAACACCCCTCACACTTATCCCTAACACCCCTCACCCTAACCCTAACACCCCTCACACTTATCCCTAACACCTAACCCTAACACCCCTATAACGGAACCCATCACTGTTTTATGCTGTTTTATGGTTATTTAATTCTTGGTTAAAATATGATCACATTGCTATACTGTATGTATATGGTCTGAGCGCCATTCAGTAATAATGTGTGCTCAGACCTAAGCTATCTGCAGATATGTTCTGGGTTTAGTATATGTTGTTATTATATCTGTAAAAATATTGTATTGTGTGGTATGCAGTCACATATCTTTGGTCTCATACACTTGGTCAGGAGTTGCCATCTGCCACTTAATAGTATTTGTAAAACCACACAAGAGATAGCAGAACAAAAGGGTTTTAGCAGACGAGATGGCACCATGAACAATGGGGGTAAGGACTCTTGAATAATGAGATGACCTGGGGTTTCCCCATACTCCCAGCAGGGGAATAAGTGAGCTTATAGATGTTACTCTATCCACCGTCAGAGGGAGAATGAGCAGTTAGCCACGCCTAGTGGGCAGCTCCTGGGGGAGGGGACTCCTGGCTCCCACGCATTAACCCTGTCTGATTGGCCAGAGGTAATTAGGGGTTGACCAAAGGTAGTCACTACCCCTACTGTGTATGTGAAGTGTTTAAAAATGTGTTTTTGTTTTTAATAAAAGAGAGTTCTACTTGACCCTTCAAAACGTAGCATCGTCTCGTTCTTTGGGAGGGGATTTATGGTACCGTTACTCTGCCACATTTTACAGCACTCCTGGATTATACAATGGGATATCGTGGATGGGAATAAACATTTCATTACTGCACAGCACCTTGCTTCAGAAAAGGACGTCTCCAACGGCAGGTACCCCTCACCAACTAGGGTAGCCGTTACAACCCCTTACACTTATCCCTAGCACCCCTAACCCTAACACCCCTTACACTTATCCCTAGCACCCGTAACCCTAACACCCCTCACATTTATCCCTAACACCCCTCACCCTCACCCTAACCCTAACACCCCTCACACTTATCCCTAACACCTAACACCTAACCCTAACACCCATCACACTTATCCCTAACACCCCTTACCCTAACACCTATCCCTAACACCCCTCACCCTAACCCTAACACCCCTCACACTTATTCCTAACATGCCTCACCCTAACACCCCTTACACTTATCCCTAACACCCGTCACACTTATCCCTAACACCCCTTACCCTAACACCTATCCCTAACACCCCTCACCCTAACCCTAACACCCCTCACACTTATTCCTAACATGCCTCACCCTAACACCCCTTACACTTATCCCTAACACCCGTCACACTTAGCCCTAACACCCCTCACCCTAACCCTAACACCCCTCACACTTATTCCTAACATGCCTCACCCTAACACCCCTTACACTTATTCCTAACACCCGTCACACTTAACACTTAACCCCCTCACCCTTATCCCTAACACCCCTTACCCTAACACCCCTCACACTTATCCCTGTGTCTCTTACCCCCCCTTATCATCAAGGGAGGGGGGAGGATGATGAGGGAGGGGGGAAGAGACACAGGGGAGGATGATGAGGGAGGGGGGAAACAGACACAGGGGAGGATGATGAGGGAGGGGGTAAAGAGATACAGGGGAGGATGATGAGGGAGGTGGGAGGATGATGAGGGAGGGGGGATGAGACACAGGGGAGGGTGATGAGGAAGGGGGCAAAGAGACATAGGGTAGGATGATGAGGGAGGGGGGAAGAGACAAAGGGGAAGATGATGAGGGAAGGGGAAAAGAGACACAGAGGAGGATGATTAGGGAGGGGGGAAAGAGACACAGGGGAGGATGATGAGGGAGGGGGGAAAGAGACACAGGGGGAAAGAGACACAGGGGAGGATGATGATGGAGGGGGGAAGAGACACAGGGGAGGATGATGAGGGAGGGGGTAAAGAGATACAGGGCAGGATGATGAGGGAGGTGGGAGGATGATGAGACACAGGGGAGTGTGATGAGGAAGGGGGCAAAGAGACACAGGGGAGGATGATGAGTGAGGGGGGAAGAGACAAAGGGGAAGATGATGAGGGAGGGGGAAAAGAGACACAGGGGAGGATGATGAGGGAGGGGGGAAAGAGACACAGGGGAGGATGATGAGGGAGGGGGGAAACAGACACAGGGGAGGATGATGAGGGTGGGGGTAAAGAGATACAGGGGAGGATGATGAGGGAGGGGGGATGAGACACAGGGGAGGGTGATGAGGAAGGGGGGGGAAAGAGAAACAGGGGAGGATGATGAGGGAGGGGGTAAAGAGATACAGGGGAGGATGATGAGGATGATATAACTTCTGCAAGTGCACAGTGCCACTCATATCTTTTGTCACAGTAGCTTGCACGCATAGTACCAATCTGTCAAAACCTGTAATGATGAATGAGGTCTAGAGTAGCCTGGTTCCCTTATCCTCTACAGGTTGAGACATAATGTTTGGGTGACTCCAGACCAACACATGAGTACAAGGAGCACACAAACTCAAAGCCGCCATCCTCCTTCTGGTGCAGCATCATCAGCCACATCAACCACTGCTGTCCTCCTTGACCCCTCTCAACCATCCGCCACTCCGTCTCTCGCCTTGAGCAGTTCCTGCTCATCTGCCCATAGTCAGGTGCCTGTAAAGGACATGTTTGAGCGTAAGAAGCTAATGTCACAAAGTGCCCCAAATTTGAAGTGATACGACCAACCAAGCATCTTTTTCCATCTCCCGGTCCCAAAAATCCAGGTCTTATACACGTGCCCTGGTAGGTGACGTAACAAGTATTAAGCTGATAAGAGTAGTACTTACAAACACGCCACTCCTATCTGGTGGCACCTTTGACTGCACGTGCCGTGCCTCAAAATTGAAGTGATACGACCAACAAAGCATCTTTTTCCATCTCCCGGTTCTAAAAATCCAGGCCTTATACACGCCCCCTGATAAGTGACGTAACAAGTATTAAACTGATAAGAGTAGTACTTACAAACACGCCACTCCTATCTGGTGGCACCTTTGATTGCACGTGCCGTGCCCCAAAATTGAAGTGATACGACCAACAAAGCATCTTTTTCCATCTCCCGGTTCTAAAAATCCAAGCCATATACTCACCCCCTGATAGGTGACGTAACAAGTATTAAACTGATAAGAGTAGTACTTACAAATACGCCACTCCCATCTGGTGGCACCTTTGATTGCACGTGCCGTTCCCCAAATTTGAAGTGATACGACCAACAAAGCATCTTTTTCCATCTCCCGGTCCCAAAAATCCAGGTCTTATACACGTGCCCTGGTAGGTGACGTAACAAGTATTAAGCTGATAAGAGTAGTACTTACAAACACGCCACTCCTATCTGTTGGCACCTTTGATTGCACGTGCCGTGCCTCAAAATTGAAGTGATACGACCAACAAAGCATCTTTTTCCATCTCCCAGTTCTAAAAATCCAGGCCTTATACACGCCCCCTGATAAGTGACGTAACAAGTATTAAACTGATAAGAGTAGTACTTACAAACACGCCACTCCTATCTTGTGGCACCTTTGATTGCACGTGCCGTGCCCCAAAATTGAAGTGATACGACCAACAAAGCATCTTTTTCCATCTCCCGGTTCCAAAAATCCAGGCCTTGTACACGCCCCCTGATAGGTGCTGTAACAGGTTTTAAACTGATAAGAGTAGTACTACTTAACACACCTTATAATAATGCAGAGAGAGGCAACGCAGTGAGAGGAGTCTGAAGAAGAGGAGTCAGAGGAGGAAGGTGGCTTTGAGGAGGTGGAAGACCAAACACAGCAGGCGTCCCATGGGGCTTATTGTCAATGACATCAGTGAGGACAAGGAACGGGACATGGCTAGCTTGGTATCCAACCTTGTGCAAATGGGGAGTTTGCGGTTGTGCAAAGGGACTGTTTGTGGTGCATTAAATGGGGAGATTGGTCTGTTACTGTGAAGCCGGTGTAGCCCTTACACTACCTGATCTACACAACATCATACCTGATGTTTTAAAGCATGTTATTCCAAACAATTTAGGAATGTTAGGTAATTTATGCCCTTTATGGCTTAAAACCAGACTCTGCATCAACTATGTAATTTTCCGTGGGAGTTTTGCCATGGATCCCCCTCCGGCATGCCACAGTGCAGGTGTTAGTCCCGTTGAAACAACTTTTCCATCACTATTGTGGCCAGAAAGAGTCCCTGTGGGTTTTAAAATCCGCCTGCCCATTGAAGTCTATGGCGGTTCGCCGATGTTCGCCGGTTCGCGAACATTTGCTGCATCACTATCCATAACCCATTTATTCAATTCAGTCTCTAGAGCTTCATATGAAGTCGTTAAACCACGTCGAGCTTTTTTTCCCTTTGGAATCTTTTCCAAGTCAGTTTCATTTTGCGCCACTCCCTCAGCTGTTTTTCGTCAACACAAAATTTCCTTTTTGCAATAATGTTTTGCTTTCTTCTGCTCTTGACACAACCTTAAGTTTGAAACCAGCTTCGTATGACCTGCGTTTTTCTTTTGGTCCAAGTATTGGGGTCTAACAGGATTAAAAAAAAGACTTTGAAAAAGAATGCCGTACCATAGCGATTGAATTCTCAAAATATATTGTAAGACCTGCTCCAAAAAAAAGCCCTAGTTATAGTTCTTAAAAGAGGTCAATTTACAGTAAAAATAGTGGTGTCCGGGCAAGTACACATATAAAAA
The DNA here is from genome assembly GCA_027410445.1 of Discoglossus pictus. NCBI lineage: Eukaryota > Metazoa > Chordata > Amphibia > Anura > Alytidae > Discoglossus > Discoglossus pictus. The sequence goes on along the minus strand of CM050172.1, from coordinate 112,368,909 downwards.
AGTAAAATCAATTGGCAATACAATGCAGCAAGACAGACAGACCAAACATGGCATCTGGAATATCACCAGCCTGCGTTAGGACTCAGACTATACAAGCTGCGCTGTGTACATGCGGTAAGGCCACTTATGTAGTAATGCAGCGTGTATAGTATGAGCCAGAACAACGGCTGCTCCTGGGGTACATGGAGACAGGGGAACCTGGGGTACATGGAGACAGGGGAGCCTGGGGTACATGGAGACAGGGGAGCCTGGGGTACATGTAGACAGGGGAGCCTGGGGTGCATGGAGACAGGGGGACCTGGGGTACATGGAGACAGGGGAACCTGGGGTGCATGGAGACAGGGGAGCCTGGTGTGCCTGGAGACAGGGGAGCATGGGGTGGATGGAGACAGGGGAGCCTGGGGTGCATGGAGACAGGGGAGCCTGGGATGCATGGAGACAGGGGAGCTTGGGGTACATGGAGACAGGGGAGCCTTGGAGTACATGGAGACAGGGGGACCTGGGGTGCATGGAGACAGGGGAGCCGGGGGTGCATGGAGACAGGGGAGCCGGGGGTGCATGGAGACAGGGGAGCTTGGGGTACATGGAGACAGGGGAGCCTGGGGTACATGGAGACAGGGGAACCTGAGGTGCATGGAGACAGGGGAGCATGGGGTGCATGGAGACAAGGGGGCCTGGGGTGCAGGGAGACAAGGGGGCCGGGGGTGCATGGAGACAGGGGAGCTTGGGGTACATGGAGACAGGGGAGCCTGGGGTACATGGAGACAGGGGAGCCTGGAATGCATGGAGACAGGGGAGCCTGGGGTGCATGGAGACAGGGGAGCCTGGGGTGCATGGAGACAAAGGAGCCGGGGGTGCATGGAGACAGGGGAGCTTGGGGTACATGGAGGAAGGGTGACCTGGGGTACATGGAGACAGGGGAGCCTGGAATGCATGGAGACAGGGGAGCCTGGGGTGCATGGAGACAGAGGAGCTGGGGGTGCATGGAGACAGGGGAGCTTGGGGTACATGGAGGCAGGGAGACCTGAGGTACATGGAGACAGGGGAGCCTGGGGTACATGGAGACAGGGGGGCCTGGGGTACATGGAGACAGGAGAGCCTGGGGTACAGGGAGACAGGGGAGTCTGGGGTACATGGAGACTGGGGAGCCAGGGGTGCATGGAGACAGTGGAGCCTGGAGTACATGGAGACAGGGGAGCTGGGGGTGCATGGAGACAGGGGAGCCTGGGGTACATGAAGCCAGGGGAGCCTGGGGTGCATGGAGCCAGGGGAGCTTGGGGTACATGGAGACAGGAGAGCCTGGGGTGCATGGAGGCAGGGGAGCCTGGGGTACATGAAGACAGGGGAGCCTGGGGTACATGAAGATAGGGGAGCCTGGGGTGCATGGAGACAGGGGAGCCGGGGGTGCATGGAGACAGGGGAGCCAGGGGTGCATGGAGCAAGGGGAGCTTGGGGTACATGGAGACAGGGGAGCCTGGGGTGCATGGAGGCAGGGGAGCCTGGGGTACATGAAGACAGGGGAGCCTGGGGTACATGAAGATAGGGGAGCCTGGGGTGCATGGAGACAGGGGAGCCGGGGGTGCATGGAGACAGGGGAGCCAGGGGTGCATGGAGCAAGGGGAGCTTGGGGTACATGGAGACAGGGGAGCCTGGGGTACATGGAGACAGGGGAACCTGAGGTGCATGGAGACAGGGGAGCCTGGGGTGTATGGAGACAGTGGAGCCTGGGGTACATGGAGACAGGGGAGCTGGGGGTGCATGGCGACAGGGGAGCCTGGGGTACATGAAGCCAGGGGAGCCTGGGGTGCATGGAGACAGGGGTGCTTGGGGTACATGGAGACAGGGGAGCCTGGGGTGCATGGAGGCAGGGGAGCCTGGGGTACATGAAGACAGGGGAGCCTGGGGTACATGAAGACAGGGGAGCCTGGGGTTCATGGAGACAGGGGAGCCGGGGGTGCATGGAGACAGGGGAGCCAGGGTGCATGGAGACAGGGGAGCTTGGGGTACATGGAGACAGGGGAGCCTGGGGTACATGGAGACAGGGGAACCTGAGGTGCATGGAGACAGGGGAGCCTGGGGTGCATGAAGACAAGGGGGCCTGGGGTGCATGGAGCCAGGGGAGCTTGGGGTACATGGAGACAGGGGAGCCTGGGGTGCATGGAGGCAGGGGAGCCTGGGGTACATGAAGACAGGGGAGCCTGGGGTGCATGGAGACAGGGGAGCCTTGGGTGCATGGAGACAGGGGAGCCGGGGGTGCATGGAGACAGGGGAGCCGGGGGTGCATGGAGACAGGGGAGCTTGGGGTACATGGAGACAGGGGAGCCTGGGGTACATGGAGACAGGGGAACCTGAGGTGCATGGAGACAGGGGAGCCTGGGGTGCATGGAGACAAGGGGGCCTGGGGTGCATGAAGACAGGGGAGCCTGGGGTACATGAAGACAGGGGAGCCTTGGGTGCATGGAGACAGGGGAGCCGGGGGTGCATGGAGACAGGGGAGCCGGGGGTGCATGGAGACAGGGGAGCTTGGGGTACATGGAGACAGGGGAGCCTGGGGTGCATGGAGACAGAGGAGCCTGGGGTGCATGGAGACAAGGGAGCTTGGGGTACATGGAGGCAGGGTGACCTGGGGTACATGGAGACAGGGAAGCCTGGAATGCATGGAGACAGGGGAGCCTGGGGTGCATGGAGACAGAGGAGCTGGGGGTGCATGGAGACAGGGGAGCTTGGGGTACATGGAGGCAGGGGGACCTGGGGTACATGGAGGCAGGGGAGCCTGGGGTACTTGGAGACAGGGGGGCCTGGGGTACATGGAGACAGGAGAGCCTGGGGTACATGGAGACAGGGGAGTCTGGGGTACATGGAGACAGGGGAGCCAGGGGTGCATGGAGACAGTGGAGCCTGGGGTACATGGAGACAGGGGAGCTGGGGTACATGGAGCCAGGAGACAGGGGAGCCTAGGGTGCATGGAGACAGAGGAGCTGGGGGTGCATGGAGACAGGGGAGCTTGGGGTACATGGAGGCAGGGGGACCTGGGGTACATGGAGGCAGGGGAGCCTGGGGTACTTGGAGACAGGGGGGCCTGGGGTACATGGAGACAGGAGAGCCTGGGGTACATGGAGACAGGGGAGTCTGGGGTACATGGAGACAGGGGAGCCAGGGGTGCATGGAGACAGGGGAGCCTGGGGTGCATGGAGCCAGGGGAGCTTGGGGTTCATGGAGACAGGGGAGCCTGGGGTGCATGGAGCCAGGGGAGCCTGGGGTGCATGGAGCCAGGGGAGCTTGGGGTACATGGAGACAGGGGAGCCTGTGGTGCCTGGAGGCAGGGGGCCCTGGGGTACATGGAGACAGGGGAGCCTGGGGTACATAAAGACAGGGGAGCCTGGGGTACATGGAGACAGAGGAGCCTGGGGTGCATGGAGCCAGGGGAGCTTGGGGTACATGGAGACAGAGGGCCTAGGTATAGGCGAAGAGAGACAGGAGGCTGTGTGGTATGAAGAGATTAGAAGTGACTAGGCAATAGGGGAGAGAGCAGATGCTGGGCTGAGAAGAAGAGATAGGTTTGGGGAGAGCAGATGGACTGGAGAACAACGATTTGAAGGTGACTCACAGCTCTTTAAGAGGCTGAGAAGAAGATGATAGGCTTAGGACCGAGAAGAGAGAGAACCTGTATAGGTGAGAGCATGAGCAGTGAGAAGAGACTGAAGGGGAGGGGACGTCCTGGCATATAGGGGGGAGATCAGAAGCTGGGCTGGACTAGAGCTAAGAAGAAGTGTCTGGGGAGATAGGAAGTGAATAAGGACATGCGGAGAGGAGATAGGCTGGAAAACATTACACAACGCAGCGTGTATATTATGAGCCCTAACACAGACTGCTCTATGCAAGCCAACACTGGGTCCAGATAGGGGTTAACCCTCCTGGCGGTATGATTATGTCAGTATTTAGAATTATAAAGCGGTACATTCAAAAATACTGACATCATCTTACCGCCTTTAGACACCGTTACCCTTTCCCCCTCTCCTCCTCCCTTTCCCCTTATCCTCCTCATCCCTTTCCCCCTCTCCCCCTATCCTCTTCCCCCTCATCCTCCTCCTCCTCCTCCCCCCCATCCTCCTCCTTTCCCCCCTCATCCTCCTCCTTTCCCCTCATCCTCCTGTTCCCCCCTCATCCTCATATTTTTTAGAGCTCATGGATGACAGATATGGCTTAATTGATTTAAGTAATTTATTTTAAAAAATATTGAATAATTACAAGGAAAAAAAGAAAAGGAATACATATATACTTAGCTATTGATGTTTCAGCATGGAAGATTATACACAGGTCAGAGTCTGGGGGCTTCCACTGCACAGCATGGACGATTATACACAGGTCAGATTCTGGGGGCTTCCACTGCACAGCATGGACGATTATACACAGGTCAGAGTCTGGGGGCTTCCACCGCCCAGCATGGAAGATTATACACAGGTCAGAGTCTGGGGGCTTCCACCGCCCAGCATTGAAGACTATACACAGGTCAGAGTCTGGGGGCTTCCACTGCCCAGCATGGAAGATTATACACAGGTCAGAGTCTGGGGGCTTCCACCGCCCAGCATGGAAGATTATACACAGGTCAGAGTCTGGGGGCTTCCACTGCACAGCATGGAAGATTATACACAGGTCAGAGTCTGGGGGCTTCCACTGCCCAGCATGGAAGATTATACACAGGTCGGAGTCTGGGGGCTTCCACTGCACAGCATGGAAGATTATACGCGTTGCCTCTGTCTGCGTTATTATAAGGTGTGTACTGTTAAGTAGTACTATTCCTATCGGTTTAATCCCTGTTACGTCCACTATCAGGGGACGTGTATATGGCATGGATTTTTGGAAGCGGGAGATGGAAAAAGATTCTTGGTCGGTCCTTCCACTTCAAATTTGGGGCACTGCGCGTGCAATCTAAGGTGACACCAGATATGAGTGTCACTGTGCACTGGCAAAAGTTGGCAGAGTAGATGCAATAGGCTTCACACACACACCTGTAGGCAGGCAATTGCTATTCAATCTATTACAGTCAAAAAAGTGTTGCTTTATGTCACTGAGCACAATATAAGCTGTGAGCCTGACACAGGCAGGCAACTGAAATTAGATTACAGGAAAAAAATGGTTGTTTTCAATGTATGTTACACCACCAGGTATGAGTAGTGAAAATAAGCACAATATAAGCTGTTAGGTGTTAGCCTGTCACACACACACACTGGCAGGCAGGCAGACATTACACAAACAAAATTATAAAATAAAATGAATGATGTTCAAAGTTTCCTCAATGATAAAGTATAGGGGGCGAACCAAAAAGCACATGTGTTCGCCGTTCGCGGCGGGCGCGAACATGCGAAAATCGCTGCAAATAGTTCTCCGGCGAACTGTTCGGGACATCACTACTTTACATGAATGAGAATTGCAGTTCAGATGTTTAGTCATGTCAATCTATAGTTTGCTAATAGCTCTTTTGTGTAGCTCTTCTTTAGGAACACATGATTACCTGTTTATGGTTTTGCATTCATGATAGAGAGAGACACAGAGAGAGAGAGACACACACACACAGAGAGAGAGAGAGAGAGAGAGAGAGAGAGACGACAGGGAGAGAGAGAGAAACAGACAGAGAGAGAGAGACAGACAGACAGAGAGACAGACAGACAGAGAGACAGACAGAGGCAGACAGAGAAACTGACAGACTGACAGACAGAGAGACAGACAGAGAGACAGACAGACAGAGAGACAGACAGAGGCAGACAGAGAAACTGACAGACTGACAGACAGAGAGACAGACAGAGAGGCAGACAGACAGAGAGACAGACACAGAGAGACAGGCAGAGAGGGAGACAGACAGAGAGACAGACACAGTGAGACAGAGACACAGACCCACAGAGAAACACACACCCAGAGACACACACACACACACACCCAGAGACACAGATAGAGACAGATTACCATTAAATTTTTTAGAAATATATGACATGATAAAAAATATGTATAATAAAACTAATGCAATTCTTACAACTCTATTTTTAATAACAGATTACAATGGCGGACAATGCAGAAGATAAGAAAGAATATAAAAGAAGAATGGCAAGGGAAAGGAAGCAGAGATGGAGAGATGCACAGACCCCTGAGACTTCACAACGTTTAAGAGAAGAAGATCGACAGAGACTTCTAAATAAAAGAAAAATGGCTAAAAAACAACAAAATGAGTCTGCTGGAGATTCAAAGAAAAGAAAAAGTAAACAACAAAATGTCTGTAAAACATTCTCTAATGAACCAATTTTGCCTCCTGACACCAATGTTTATAGAGATGACACCAATGTAGATATAGAAAGTTCAACTGAGATCTATATTAAGGAAGGTCATAATAGTCCTTTATTTAGAGCACTAACAGTAGACACTCATTATTGTGGATTAATGAATGTGGTTTGTCAGTTTTGTGGGGCCTATCATTTTCTGAAAGAACGGCCAACTGATGGAGAGTTTATTAGTTGCTGTCAGAAAGGAAAGGTAAGACTTCCAGAAAGACAAACATTTCCAGAATATTTAAAAAGTATCATGAGTGATCCTACATTTCCAAATTAAACCAATTTTAAGAAAAACATTCGCTCTTCTAACAGTGCAATTTAATTTGCTTCAATGGGTACAACATTAGCCGAATATGTCCCAGGACATGTTCCTTACTGTTTTAAAGTCCAAGGACAAATATACCACCGGACTTCAAATTTACACCGAGAATCAGGAAAACAAAGGACATTTGCACAGTTAAATGTCATTGATATAATGGAAGCTGTTGAACAACCAATGATGCTTCCTGAAAATAAACAATGCTTACCCATAGTGTTTGAACAGCTTGATAACATTATGGCCAACAACCCATATAGTAAAGCATACAAAAAATTAGCTGAGGTTGAAAAACAACAACTGGCACATGCGCAAAGACATGAATTGCCAATGCCAAGAGTAAACATGGTTCTCAATAGAGATTGCCATACTGATCAAAGACAGTATAATTTACCAACAGCAAATGAGGTTGCCATGGTATTTAAAAATGATGATGGGGAACCACCATTTGAGCGGGAATTAGAATATATCCATGCAATCAAGAACAACCTTTTATAAACATAAATATTTTAAGCAGTAATTTTGATCCTATGACATATCCCATTTTCTTTCCAAATGGGGAGCCAGGATGGCAACCAAAATTACAGTTGCAAAGTTATCCCAATAGTAAAGTTTGTGTTACAAACAATATTTCCATGCTGGAATATAAAGTGGTACAAACTGCTATCCGGGATCATTATAATACTATTTTATGTGGGGGCAAACTCACACAACAATGGATTATTGATTCCTATCTACAAGTCGAAGCAAATAATCTACATTTTGTAAAATTTCAACAAAACAAGCTTCGAGTAGAACAATATTGTGGATTGATGGATTATGTTGCTGAATTGACTGCAAACAGAGACATTCCTGCTGGACGAGCAATGATTTTGCCATCCTCTTTCCACGGATTCGCCTCGCAATATGCGAGAAAGATACAATTATGCCATGGCTATTGTCACTAAATTTAACAAACCAGATTTATTCATTACAATTACATGTGATCCACAATCGCCAGAGATCAAAGAAAATGTACTGCTTGGGACAAACTACTTCTGACCGACCAGATTTGGTGGCAAGAGTATTCAAAATAAAACTCAATTTGTTAATTCATGATATAACTAAAGCAGACTTATTTGGAAAGTGCTTTTGTTTATACCATTGAATTTAAATAAAGAGGCTTGCCACATGCACATTTACTTTTAATCTAGCAAGAAAAAGATAAATTGAATACGGCAGACAGAGTGGATTCAGTAATAACTGCTGAACTGTTACATCCAGAGAAACATTCAAGACTTTATGAGATTGTAACTCATAGAATGATACATGGTGCATGTGGAGAGATCGATCCAAATTCACCATGTATGGAAAATAAAAAATGCATAAAAGAGTTATCAAAACAATTTCAAATGCAGACTTATGTTAATTGTGATGGATACCCTTTGTATAAAAGAAGAGAAAGACAAACAGCTATTTTCCGTGGCCAAAAGGTTGATAATAGATATGTGGTTCCATACAATCCACATTTTCTGATGAAGTACAATGCACATATCAATGTGGAAGCTTGCACTTCTATCAAATCCATCAAATATGTGTATAAATATATATATAAAGGATATGATGCAGCAACTGTTGTTGTCCATGGTGCACAAAATACATGACGAACTTTCATCTTATTTAGATGCTCGCTATGTAAGTGCTCCAGAAGCAATGTGGTGTCTTCTCAAATTTGAGATGCATGATCAGTCACATGCTGTGTATCGATTAGCTGTCCATTTGCCACAAAGTCAGTTTGTTTGCTTCACTGCAGGCAATGAAACAAATGCTTTAGCACAAAGTGAACATAGAGCAACAACGCTTACTGCTTGGTTTCAATTGAATTGTCAGGACACTCAGGCCAGACAAATTTTATACATTGATATTCCAAATCACTATGTATTCGTAAATGGTGAATGGAGACAACTAAAGAAACATAATTATAAAATTATCTAAAGAATATATACCGTCAGTCCACGAGACATTGAACTTTTCAGTTTAAGCTTACTCCTTTTACATGTTCCTGGTGCACAAAGTTATGAACATTTATGCACAGTCAATGACATAGTTTATGAGACTTTCCAGTTAGCTGCAAGACATCAAAACTTTCTGGCAGATGATACAGAATGGGAGAGATGTCTCGAGGAAGCAGCACTGTGTCACATGCCAAAGCAAATGAGAGAACACTTTGCTTTCATTTGTATCTTTTGCAATGAACCAGATGCATTAACTTTGTGGGAAACATTTAAGTTACATATGTGTGAAGATTTCTTGAAACGTTACAATGACACCATTGCACAATTGAAAGCATTAATGGAAATACAGGAAATCTTTCTTTGTCATGGATTAAATTGTGCCAATTTTAATCTGCCTGATCCAGGAATTATAGATGAAATTACCTTTGATGAGTATGACACTGAGATTGAATACCAAAAAACACAAGAAAACATTGGAACTTAAAATGCATTACAATTGGAAGCATTTAACACCATCACAAATGCAATAGAAAATGACATGCTCAAAGAGCGTTATTTCTATCTGGATGGCCCTGGTGGATCAGGAAAAACGTATGTATATAATTTGTTGATGAGTTGCATTCGAGCACAGGGTCAAATAGCACTGCCATTTGCAACCACTGGAATTGACGCACTTTTGTTAGAAGGTGGTAGAACTGTGCATAGTGGATTTAAACTGCCAGTTCCCATTCTGGAAACATCAGTGTTGGATATTTGAATGAATTCATTACAAGCCAAAAATTTGCACAAGAGTAAACTAATTATAATAGATGAGGCAACTATGATGTCATGTCATGCCCTGCAATGTATTGATCGATTATTAAAATAAGTTATGGCTAATGATTTGCCATTTGGTAGGAGGAGATTTCAGGCAAACATTACCTGTGGTGCCACATGGCAATCTGACTGACATTGTCGAAATGTGTATAAAAAGAAGTAAGCTGTGGAAAATATTTACACACCTTAAATTAGAAGTAAATATGAGATCTGAAGGCCAAAATCAATTCAATGATTGGCTCATTCAGATTGGAGAAGGAAAACAGCCAAAAATAAATAATTTACCTGATGATGCTGTACAAATTCCACCAGAAATGATTTCAAAAGAACCACTAATTTCTACAATCTTCCTCAATACCATCAATAACGAAGATTACTCAGACATTGCAAGCAAAGTCATATTGACATCCAAAAATAGAGATGCCTTGAATCTAAACAACGATATATTAACATTAATCAATGCTCCTGAAAAAAACGATTACAGTGCAGATTCTGTTCTGGCTGATGACATAGATAGTGAAGCAAACTTTAGTATGGAATTTATTAATTCTTCAACTCCCTCTGGAATGCCACCACATGTTTTGCAACTTAAAAAAGGGGCAATTGTCATGCAATTGAGAAATATGAATCCCAAAAAAGGACTTTGTATTGGGACCAGATTAATTGTGAAGGATTTAAAGGATAATTTTATACATGCAGAAATTATTAGTGGTACCCATAAAGGCGAACCAGTTCTTATACCGAGAATTGATTTGGCTCCAAGTGAGAGTGGTTTGCCTTTTGTCCTTCAAAGGAGACAATTTCCCATTATCATGGCATTTGCCATGACCATCAATAAATCCCAAGGACAAACTTTTAAGTCTGTGGGTATTTTTTTGAAGGAACCTGTGTTTGCACATGGTCAACTATATGTTGCATTTTCAAGATGCAATAATCCAGAGGCAATTAAAGTACATGTTAACCCAAGTCAAGTGATGTATTGGAAGATGGATGCGTTTTTACAAAAAACATTGTGTACTATGAGTTGCTGTAAATATAGAGGACAGTGGTTTCATTTCGACAACAACATTTTATGTTCCTCGGACTGATTTTAGAGGACCACTATTTCAATAAAGAAACTCTATACAATGGCAAAAAAACATAGAGAACAGTGGTTTTACTTCCAGGACAACATTTTAGCTCTCTGGGACTCTTTAAATAGGGGACCACTATTTCACTTAGGAAACTCTATGTGCCATTTGCACACCAAGAAAAAAAAAACAACAACACTAAACAGTGGTTATACAGATTGGAATGTGTTAGAAGTTTTTTACATGATTGTTTTGTGGGGCCAATTTGGTGGCATTTTCTTTAATTTGAAGGTTAAATGTTATTGTTTTATGTTACTATTTCACATGTTAACATTGTATTTTCAAAGTTGTGGAAAGTTAGTTCATTTTATATTGTATATAGTCAAGGATTTATGTTACTACAAGTTTCATCATTTGTTAATACATTGAACTGTATAATTTAAATAGAGCGTATTGATTCAGGGAGTAATCTGTCCGCCAGTTAATGGGGTCAGGAAGGAAATATTTTTTTTCCCTCTTTGATACAATTGGCCAAGTTTCAATGGGGGGTTTTACTGTTTGCCTTCAATGCCAATTTAGTTTAACAAGTGTTTAAAAAAAATGAATGTTACAAAGCATATCATTGATCAAAATAGATATTTACAGAAAGTTTACATAGTTGTCTGTTATTCATGTATAACTATCAATTCAAAGTGTTAGTATTGTTAAAAAGAAAAGTTCAAAATTGTTTCAAATACAAGTTGCATGTTACAAACTTTTATGTTATGGTTGACAATATGTATTCCTGAAAACTTTACACATTGTTATATTGTTATTCCATGTATGACAATTAAAAGAGTTAATATTGAAAAAAAAATATTATATACCTGTTGGTGAAATACAAGTTGAAAGTAAAAAAAATAAAAAGTTTTATTCAAAATGTAGTATTTCTTTGAACATAATAAAAAAGGTGAAGAATGACAGAGACTCATATTGTGTGGCAAACAGTTTTCACAGCAATAACATTTTAGTGACCGTCATTTTTTGATGGGCAAGTCGCTAGAAAATTAAAATAAAGAGAATAATAAACCACTACTTCTGAGGCTGCTGTAAAGAATTAAAATAAAGTTTGAGCTCTTCAACTAAATAATAAAGAAAGTAAAAATATAAAACAAGCTTCATAATAGTGACATCAACCAATTCTGAGTTGAGATATTCTCAGTTGACCAGTAACCATTTGAATTTTCAATATAAAGATGTAAGTATATTTGTTAATAAAGAGTTTTTGTTTAACACAAAGTGTATTTAGTTTGTGGCAATATGAATTTGACCACAAAAAAGGTGTTCTTTGTGGTTTATCTTTGATGATCTGGCCATCTATCAAGAAAGATATATGTCGTGGGAGCCTAACACCTTATGGTTTACCAATAATAAAGAAAAAGGTCAAAATACAGTCAAATATGTACCGAAATAAAACTAATTTACAAATAACAAATTAAAAAAAATATACATTCACAATAGTGCATAAAAGATCATTGTGAACCTTTAGGAATTTGTTCTAGAGTGTCACTTCCAGGATGATCAATTATTTCAATAGCAGCTCATTTTACTTGTGGGGTATTAGTTGGTCATTTTGTGGAGTGTTTTTCGGGTAGGATGGTCAGTTTGCTGTCATTTTGTTGACTGGTTGCAGCACGAGAGGTTGGTCAGTTTGTTGTGATGGTTGAGTGACTGGAAGGGCAGGATGGGTAGTCTGATGGGTAGGATCATTTAGCTTGTCGTGTTTTCGAGTGACTGGAAGGGCAGGATGGGTAGTCTAATGGGTAGGATCATTTAGCTTGTCATGTTTTCGAGTGACTGGAAGGGCAGGATGGGTAGTCTAATGGGTAGGGTTATTTAGCTTGTCGTGTTTTTGAGTGACTGGAAGGGCAGGATGGGTAGTGTGATGTGAGAGTGAGTGAACTGGTTATTATATTTATTTTAGTGGAAATAGGGCAGGGTGGTCAGTTTCTTAATGGGATTGCCTAGATGGTCATGTTGAGTGACTAGAAGGGCAGCATGATTGGTTTGTTGAAAGGAAATGCAAAATTGATAGTATGTTCGGGCAATTCATAAAATCTTCCAACTCTATATCAGAGGTTGGTGAGGGATCCTGGAGGGAGACCGGGGACTGGAGGAGACCCTTCAATACCCTATGGAGAGGTAAGAAATATCTTTTAATGACAAGTGACAGGCATGATGCCTGGGAGATGTGTGTCTGTTGAACAATCGGCTGCAAAAGTTTTGGTTTAGTATCTTTATTAATTTGTTGTTTTTATGCTTTTTCTTTATACTGTCTGTTTGTGCCAATATAAGGGGTTTAAAAATGTAGCTTTATGCCAGATAAAAGCATTTTAAGGGCATAAATAACTTACTTTTTGATTATCCACTCAATCACTCAGCTCGATTGGTAGTTGGTTATGAAAATGGAAAATGTTGCTGGAGTTGTCATAGTATGGATTTATGGATTATATATGTAAAATGTTCATAGGTTACTGCATACGAAGTCCATTTTGACCTGAGTCAAATATTGTATATTGTATGAAGAAAGCTTTATTACATATGTGTGACAATAAAAAATATTGGGAAAAAAATGGATAGTGTGTTATGACAAAGAGTGGGATTGTCAATTCTGCCCTATGGACACTCAGAAAGACTGACCATTCATCCCAATGTCTGTTACGAAGAATAGTAAGGGGTTATTTTACTAACTCGTAGTAGGGTAGTGTGGTCAGTTTCTTCTGAGAAAGAGTAAGATCTGTGTTTTATTGACTGGTGGTAGGGCAGGAAAATTATTTTGTGCATCATGGCCAGTTTGTAGACATATTACATGATCATTTTACTGTTTACTGTTCAAAGGAGAGAACTCCACCCTCCCGGATCTATGACCCCAGCCTACCCAAGTCTCTGGAACTCCACCAAGTTCTGGAGCTCCCAGTCATATTTATGGGGAATTTAGGGTGCAGGAACACGAGACTCAGTGGTCTATGGGTTAACAGCAACTTGTGGCATTAGTAAGCCCATTTGCAGCAGGCCAGAGAGAAATTGGTAATCAGATTAATAGGTTTCTGCATAAAAGCTTGAAGATCCTTCAGACAGACAATTTGGTCCCAAGAATACTGACTCATAGCAAAGTTCTCAATAAAGACCCATGCCGGCTGATGAGAGGTCAAGTGTGCTATGGGTATGAAGGCCAGCTGGGCGGCTTTAAAGAGAGGGTTAGGTTAGGGCAATAAAGGCCTCCCCAGTTCCTATGCTTTGTCATAATCGGCCTAGCTATTCTGTGCGGTTTAGAAGGTCTTTTTTAGGAATTCGGACTGGAAGGGTCCGGAAGAGATATAGTAGTCTAGGTAATACATTTATTTTTATCGTATGGATCCTTCCTGTCCAGGAAATCCTATACTTAGACCAAGCGTTCAGGTCCATTTCAAATTTTTGAACTAATGGGAGATAATTTGCCTTATATAAATCCTCTGGATTTTAGGTAAGGTTAATCCCTTAAATATCTTATGTGCGTTGCAGGCCATGAAAAATTATAGTTCTCCCGTAGAAAGTTCCTATCTCCCTGGGTAAGATTAATTGCCAAAGCTTCAGTTTTATCAGTGTTGAGTTTCAGGCCAAAGTTTTCTAAAAGGGTCAATAAGGCTGGTACCGATTCTCTTGGGTTTATAAGGGTGCACAATAAGTCATCAGAAAACAAATTGCATTGCCTATTCACATACCCTGGTTATGAGTAGTTGTTCAAATTTTTTGTGCCAAGGGTTCTATTGCCATAGGGAAGAGTAGGGTGGATAATGGACACCCCTGCCTTGTTCTCCCTTGACTGTTAATATATGGTTTAGTCAGACCTGGAATTTGTAAACTAACCCTATACTGGTTATAATAAGTCTTAATCAATTTTACTATGGGCCCCCTGATACCGAATTTGTCTAATACCACATACAAGTATGGCCACTCTACTGTATCAAAGGCCTTTTCGTTATATAACCCTAGCAGGCACATAGGAACCTTCTTATCTCTAGAGAAGTGAATGAGGTTTAAAACCTTCCTTATATTGTCCCCCGCCTATCTAAATGGGATAAACCCCACCTGGTCATTGTGTATCAGGTGAGTTAGATGTTGAGAGACCCTATTAGCCATTATTTAGCTAGAAACTTTAGGTTGTTATTTAACAGCAAAATAGGGCGATAATTTCTCCCCTCCAGAGGGTCTCTATTCTCTTTGGGGAAAAAGACCAGATCCGCATTATTAAACTCTGGAGGCATTTGAACCCCTTCCAGGGTGTGATTATACAGGGTAACTAAGTGAGGGGCAAGGATTGGCGCAAAAGCTTTGTAATACAGGGATGTAAACCCACCCAGGCCCGGAGGTTTATCTGTCTTTTCTGCCTGAATAGTATCTTGCACCTCCTTCAAAGTTATCTTAGAGTTTAAGGAAGACAAATCCTGTGCACTCAGGGTTGGGAAGGTTTTGTTGGGGATTTTTGCGAGGAGTATGTTTTTTGAAAAAAGGCAGGAAAGGTCTCTTGTATTTTTGTGGGGCTATTGGTTACCTGGCCTGGTGAAGTCTTAATTTGATATATCCTAGATTGGGATAACTTATTTTTAAATTTCTTAGCCAACATAGAGCATTAGTATAAAACCTATGCCCCGTCCACCTGAGATCCTTCTACTTCTTGTCTGACAGAATACGATCCAGGTCCAGCCTGGAGCTCTCAGTTTGGAGATGTAGCTCCACAGTCGGTTTTTGTTGGTTCTGTTTCTCTTGCCTCGTTAATTTGGCTATCAAGATGTCCTCCTGTTGTCTCTGTTGCTTTTTGTGGCGTGAGGCTATCTGTATACAGGACCCTCTAATGCACGCCTTGTGTGCCACCCACACCCTCTCAGGCGCTGTGTCGTGGTTCGAGTTCAAAGTGAAATAGGATTCAATCTCTTTAGAGATCTCTTAATTGCGGGTTTGTCAGCAGCATTTCATTTAATCTCCAGGTTTTGAGAGTAAAATGTGTACTCCCTATCCCGAGGGTGGAGCGACCTCTATAGGTCAAATGTTGGGCTCTAGATTGGGCGTGTATCTGCTTTAGTTTATTAGTAAATCTATCCTGTGAAAAATCCTTGGATGGATCCAGGCCCAGATTGAGGGTCAACTTTAGGTCTTCCCCTACTATGATCCATCCTAAATCTTGATTGCCTATAGTATTTAGGAGATTAAGTAGGCAATTGTGCGAGTCATTAGTGGGTGCATAAATTGAGATGAGGGTAATTTTGCTACTTTGAACGTGGCCCGTTAGCATTCAATAACTGCCTGCAATTAGGGGGAAATCCCTATGTAGAAGGATGGCTGCTCATGCTTTTTTCGAGCTATGGGTAGAGGTGTAAAATTTGGGATCATTTTCATGCAAATATCTAGGGACCCTAATATACTTAAAGTGAGTTTCTTGCAAAAATATCGCCGCTGGATGGTGGGTTTGGTATGTTAGAAACGCCTTGCTCCTCTTAAATGTACCTAGTGCTCGCCATATGATGTAAGAGGGCATATGAAGCTTACGAGGGGGGGGGAGGAGATCCATCCTCTGATGACAATGCCTGAAGAAGTACTCTGTCTAAGAGCTCCGTGCAGCCTCTTTCCTCTTGGGATGCTCCTCTGACACTAGTGTTGGTCGCACCTCACGCTCCCCTGTTCTTCGAGGTTACTCCTAATCGGGGGATGAGTGGAGATAGCTGCCACTATCCCCTAGCCTGTTATGGCCGCCTCCACGAGGTTTCCAAAGTCCCAGGTGCCCCTTAACAAATAGTGTTACTCAAAAATCGCCTAAGCAAGAAAAAATGGCAGACAAAAAAAAATGAAAACTAGGCAACATGACCACGAAGCGCGTAAAACACAGCCAGCCACGTACGTATATGGTAGAAAAATACTAATAGAAATGTTAGCTCTTCTGGATACTGATTGATGAATATTAAATCCCAAAAGGTACAGTATATTAATAATTATTAATAATTAATTAATTAATTATTAATAAAAAAAGATTATTTAAAAAATTGAGGAAACAAGAACTGACGCTTGATTTAGTTTAGCAATCCTTTCATGCTTACCTGTTTGTAAGATATTAATTCATTGAATAATTAATTAAAAATGTACTTTAATTGATTAGTTATTAATTAGTAATCATTGAGAAAACAAGAACTGACGCTTGGCTTAGATTAGCAATCCTTTCATGCTTACCTGTTTGTAAGATATTAATTCATTGAATAATTAATTAATAATGTACTTTAATTGATTAATTAGTAATCATTGAGGAAACAAGAATTGACGCTTTATTTAGTTTAGCAATACTTTCATGCTTACCTGTTTGTAAGATATTAATTAATTGAATAATTAATTAATAATGTACTTTAATTGATTAATTATTAATTAGTAATCATAAAGAAAAAAAGGTTAACGTTTATTAATACATGATTAATGCAAAAAAAATGCAAAGACATTTACACATTGATTCATTAATTATTAATGTACATTATTTAATTAATGAATTATTAGTAATCATTATAAACCCCCCCAAAAAAATTACAATGCCTTTAGTTTAGTAATATATTAATGCTTACATCTTTAGAATATATTTAGTCAGTGATTAATTGATTATTAATGTACATTAATTTATTAATTTGTAATTAGTAAGATTAAAAAAAAGGGGGGGAAAAAAAGACCAAAAACAAAATGTATATTTTAAGATGCACTGACATATCTGTGATGATGGAGATTGCCTACTAGGGATTAATTCAAATATTACAAATGCTTTCATTTTTTGTTTACAGTTTCAGTGATGCTGCAGCTCAAGCAACACAGAGAGTGACGTTTGCAGCCTTTCAACACCATAAACAGCACCTTTACAGGTATATCATTAAATTATGTCCTTGGCAAAAAAAAAAGGATTTAAAACTTCTTTGATGACAGTTCTGGAATTGATGACAGTTATTGATTACTTAATGTATATTAATATATGAATAAATTAATAATTAGTAATCAGGACCAAGAAAATGTTTTTGTTTAACAATACATTGATGTGTATTGCTTTTATGTTTTCCATCTATGCCAATATATCTGTGTTGCTGCTGATTGACTGATAGGGATGAAGCAACATATTACAAATTATGTTTATCTTCTTGGAGACTTTCAGTGCACCTGCAGCTGACTGAACACAGAGAGTGACGTTTGCAGGCATTCAACAGCATAAGGATAATCTTGACAGGTATATAATTAAATTATGTTCGTAGAGCAAAAAAAATAAATTAACTTGTTTTATTTGGAATTGATAACACTTATTGATTAATTAACAAATATTAATATATTAATTAATTAATAATTAGTAATCATTACAACAACAAAAAAGGTTTGATTTCACAATACATTGAGGAATATGCTTTTATGTTTTGCATCTATGCCAATAAATCTTTGTTGCTGTTGCTTACTGATAGGGCTTACTGATAGGGATGAAGCAAAATATTAAAAATTATTTCAATCTTATTTCACAGTTTCTTCGCATCTGCAGCTGACTCAACACAGAGTGACATTTGCAGCCTTTGAACACCATAAAGATCACCTTGACAGGTATATCATTTAATTCTGGAGTTAGGGAACAAAAAAGGCTACAATAAATGTTGCTAAAATGGATAACAGTTATTGATTAATTAACGTATAATAATATTTTAATGAATTAATAATTAGTCATCAATTAAAAAAAATAATGTTATAAAAGTAAGAACAATTTTTAACATGCACTTATATATCTTACAGCTGATTTATGTACATTTGTTTTGGAAATATTAATTAATAATAAGATAAAAAACAAGATGAGGTTAGAAGACTTTAGAATTTTTTTTACATTTTACTAAGTACTTAAATATATGGAGTTCAATCAACCAAGAAGGAATGGAATTCAATGATTAAAACTTATTTTCATGCTATTTGACAGATTACTCATCTCTGGACCTGACTGAAGACAGAGAGTGAATTTGCAAAGATTTGGAAACAAAGAACAGCAAGTTCACAGGTATATGATTTTACCATGCCCTTATGGTTTAGGATTGATGACATGATTAATTCAGAAAAGTATATTAGGGATTCATCGGGAGCGATATAACCACATAGCATATTATTTAAAATGAACATTTTAGGGATGGACATCTATCCAAAAATAAAGTTTGAATAAAAAATCAATAAAAAAGGTGGTTATATAGTGCCAGATTGCTTGGAACAACTTTAAAATAAATTAGGTTTTTAGGATGTCATTTTGCAAAAAAAAAAAAAAAAAAGGAAGATGAAGGAGGTTTGGAGATTTTAATTGGTCATTACAAGAAAAAAAAAACATTGATCTAATTTTTGGATTAATTCACTAACGTATATTCATTCAGTAATGAATTGATAATTCAGTAGTCCTAAAATAAAATAAAATGCAAAATATGTATATGTGCAGTCCTTTGCTATTTAATGTATGTCAATAAAAAACTCAAAAAATTGTTTAATTTATTGCATCGAAAAAAAGAAAAAGATTTTAAAATGTTTGCATTCTTTAATTAATCCTATTTACTTTTAGATTGAAACCAGCTACAAACAATATGTACAGAAAACAAAAACAAAAAAAACGTACATATCGATTTACAATTACAGATTACAATTGCGGATAATGGAGAAGAAAACATTGAACACAAAAGAAGATTGGCAAGGGAAAGGAAGCAAAGGTGGAAAGATGCACAGTCACCTAAAACTTCCCAACGCTTAAGAGAAGAAGACCGACAGAGACTTTTAAATAAAAGAAACATGAGTAAGAAAGCACAAAGTGAGTGTGCTGGGGCTTCAAAGAAACATGTCTGTGAACCATTGCCCAATGATACTATATTGCATATTGACACCAATGTTCAGACACATGACACCAATGTAGATATAGAAAGTTGTAGTGATATCTATGTTGATGAAGTGCATGAGAATGTGTTTAGTAGAGCACTAAAAGTAGACACTCATTATTGTGGATTACTTAATGTTGTTTGTCAGTTTTGTGGAGCCTATCATTTTCTAAAGGAAAGACCAACTGACGGAGATTTCATTAGTTGCTGTCAGAAAGGAAAGGTAAGACTTCCACAAAGACACCCTTTTCCACATTACTTGCAAAGTATCATGAGCGATCCAACATTTCCAAATTATACCAATAAAAAAAAAAAACATAAGGTCTAACAGTGCAATTTCATTTTCTTCAATGGGTGCCACATTAGCAGAAAATTTCCCAGGACATGGTCCTTACTGTTTTAGAGTTCAAGGACAAATTTACCACGAACTTCACATTTACACCCACAAGAAGGAGAGCAAAGGAAATTTGCAGAGTTATATGTCTTATATACAATGGAAGCTGTTGAACAAAGAATGACGCTTCCAGAAAATAAACAGTGTTTGCGCATAGTCTTTGAACAGTTGGATAAAATTATGGCCAACAACCCATACACTCAAACATACAAACAATTAGCACAGCTTGAAAAAGAACAACAGGAACATGCTCAAATACATCAATTAACATCACCAAGAGTAAATATGGTGTTAAAAAGTGATCGCAACACTGATTAAAGACGGTATAATTTACCAACAGTCAATGAGGTTGCCATGGTTTTTAAAAATGAAGAGGGTGAACCACCTTCATCCACGCAATGAAGAACAACCTTTCATAAATATAAATATATTAAGTTGTCATTTAGATCCAATGACCTATCCCATTTTCTTTCCAAATGGTGAACCTGGATGGGAACCAAAATTACAATTGCAAAGTTATCCCAATAGTAAAGTTCGTGTTAGATGCAATATTTCTATGCTGGAATATAAAGTGGCACAAACTGCTATTCGGGATGCTTTTAATCCAATTTTAGGTGGGGGAAAACTCACTCAACAATGGATTATTGATTCCTATCTACAAGTCGAAGCAAATAATCTAAATTTCATAACATTTCATCAAAATAAGCTTCGAGTGGAACAGTATTGTGTATTGATGGATTATGTCGCTGAATTGGCTACCAACAGAGACATTCCAGCTGGAAGAGCAATTATTTTACCATCCACTTACCAAGGATCTCCTCGCAATATGCGAGAAAGATATAATGATGCCATGGCTATTGTCACTAAATTTGGAAAACCAGATTTATTCATTACATTCACATGTAATCCTCAGTGGCCAGAGATCAAGGAAAATTTGAATCTGGGACAAACTACTTCTGACCGACCAGATTTAGTGGCAAGAGTATTCAAAATCAAACTCAATTCATTAATACATGATATAACTAAAACACAGTTATTTGAAAAATATGTGGCTTTTGTTTATACCATTGAATTTCAAAAAAGAGGACTGCCACATGCTCACATACTTTTAATCCTACAGGAAAAAGATAATTTGAATACTGCAGAGAGAGTGGATTTAGCCATTACTGCTGAATTGCCAAATCCAGAAAAATATTCCAAACTTTGGGAGATTGTTACACACAGAATGATTCATGGGCCATGTGGAGATATGAATCCGAATTCACCATGCATGGAAAATAAAAAATGGACTAAAGAATTTCCTAAACAATTTCAAATGCAAATTTATGCAATTGTATAAAAGAATACAAGGACAAACAGCTATTATCAGTGGATAAAGGTTGATAATAGATTTGTTGTTCCATACAATCCACATTTGCTCATGAAGCACAATGCACACATAAATGTGGAAGCTTGCACTTCTATTAAATCAATCAAATATGTGTATAAATATATATACAAAGGATATGATGGAGCAACTGTTGTTGTGCAAGGTGCTGCAAACGAAAAGGAAAATCCAATTTTACATGCCGAACTTTCAAATTATTTAGATGCTCGCTATGTCAGTGCTCCTGAAGCAATGTGGTGGCTTCTGAAATTTGAGATGCATGATCGGTCACATGCTGTCTAACATTTAGCTGTACATTTGCCACAAAGTCAGTTTATTTGCTTTACTACAGGCAATGAAAGAACTGCATTAGCTCAAAGTGAACACCGAGATACAACACTTACTGCATGGTTTAAATTAAACTGCCAGGATACGCAGGCCAGACAATTTTTATACATTGAGATTCCATATCACTATGTATTTGTAAATGGTCTATGGCGACAACGAAGAAGAGATACACATAAAATGATACCACAAATTTATACCATCAGTCCAAGGGACATTGAACGTTTCAGTTTAAGATTACTTCTTTTACATGTTCCCAGTGCACAAAGCTTTGAACATTTATGCACAGTGAATGACATAGTTTATGATACTTTTCTATTAGCTGACAGACATCAAAACTTCATAGCTGATGATACAGAATGGAACAGGTGTCTGGAAGAAGCAGCACTATGTGAAATGCCAAAACAAAGGAGAGAACAATTTGCGTTCATTTGCATCTTTTGCAATGTACCTGATGCATTTACTTTCGTGGGAAACATTTAAGTTACATATGTCTGAAGACTTCTTGAAACGTTACAATGAGCCAATAACACTGTTAAAAACTTTTATGGAAATTCAAGAAATATTGTTTGCTCATGGATTAAATTGTGCAAGTTTTAATTTGCCTGATCCAGGACTTATAAATTAATTAATCAATCAACTTTGATGATTATGACACTGAGCTACAAAAACAAAAAACTGAAGAAAAAACATGCAACTTTAAATACTTTACAGTTAAAGGCATTTAATGCCATCACAAATGCTACAGGTGATTAAATGGTCAAAGACCGGTATTTCTATCTAGATGGCCCTGGTGGATCAGGAAAAACGTATCTGTACAATTGTTTGATGAGTTACATTCGAGCACAGGGTCAGATAGCAATGCCATTTGCAACAACTGGAATTGCAGCACTTTTGTTAGATGGTGGTAGAACTGTGCATAGTGGATTTAAGCTGCCAGTTCCCATTTTGGAAACATCAGTGTCAGATATTCGACTGAATTCTTTACAAGCAAAAAAAAAAAAAAAAAAAGTCAATTAATTATCATAGGCGAGGCAACAATGATGTCATGTCATGCTTTGCAATGTATTGATAGATTCTTAAAAGAAGTGATGGATAATAATTTGCCATTTGGTGGAAAGCTGATGCTGTTAGGAGGAGATTTTAGGCAAACATTATCTGTTGTGCCTCATGGAAATAGAACTGAGATCATTGAAACATGTAACAAGACAAGTAAACTGTGGAAAATATTTACACATCTCAAATTAGAATTAAATATGAGATCCGAAGGCCAAAATTAATTCAATAATTGGCTCAATCAAATTGGAGAACGAAAACATCACAAATACATGATTTACCATTGAAATTTCATCACAAATGGTTTGCAAGGAATCACTCATATCAGCAATCTTTCTAAACACTCTAAATAACGACGATTACTCATTGCAAACAAAGTGATATTAACATCAAAAAATATAGATGCCTTGAATCTAAATAACAAAATTTTAAAATTCATCAATGCACCACAAAAGAATTATTACAGTGCAGATGCAGTTCTGGTTGATAATAAAGAAAGTGAATTGAATTTTAGTATCAAATGTATTAATTCTTTAACACCATCTGGAATGCCACCACATATTTTGCAATTGAAAAAAGGGCAATTGTCATGCTATTGAGAAATATGAATCCAAAAAAAGGACTTTGTAATGGGACCAGATTAATTGTGCATGAGTTAAAAGATCATTTTATACATGCAGAAATTATGACTGGTGAACAAGTTTTTATACCAAGAACTGATTAAGCTCCAAGTGAGAGTGGTTTGCCTTTTGTCCTTCAAAGGAGACAATTTCCAGTTATCATGGCATTTGCCATGACCATCAATAAATCCCAAGGACAAACTTTCAAGTCGGTGGGTATTTTTTTTAAAGAACCTGTTTTTGCACATGGGCAACTCTATGTTGCTTTTTCAAGGTGCACAAATCCAGATGCAATTCAAGTTTCAATTGAAGACAACCCAAGTCAGTGTGATCTACTACATAATGGCCCTATTTTAAAAAAAAATATTGTGTACTACAAGGTTTTGTAATCACAGATAATAGTGGGTTTATTTGAAGGAAGAAAGTAAAGGTCAATTGGCCTCTTCTTAGTGGAACACTATTTCAGTTACAAAAATATGTCAGTTACAATAATTGGAATGTCTTGGAAGTCAGTTTAGAAATGATTGGCTCCATAAAACAGTAAGTTTGCATTTTAGAAATTGTTTAAAATTGTATATGTTTCTTTCAGGTTTGTAAGCTTAAAAATATGTTTGAAAAGGACTGATAAGTTGATGCATTCTTTGGAATTAAGGTTTAATGTTAGTAGCAGCATCATCATTTCTTGAAAAATTTAAATGGTGCATGATATATAGATTATTGATCCAGTTAATGGAGTCTGGAAGGAATTATTTTTGGACAACACTTTCAACAAACATTCCTCTGGATTCAATATTCAAGCGCAATATCGTTTAAAATAAGTTAAGGTTAAATGTTATTTTTTTATGTTAATGTTTGCATTGTTAGCATTGTATGTTAAAAAGTTTGATAAATTAATTTAGTAAATGTTAAAAAAGATTTATGTAATTTGCAGGATAAAAATTTGTTAACAAAATTCAATGTATAATTAAATATAAAGTATTCATCCAGGGAGTAATCCGATCCCCATTTAATGGGATCAGGAAGGAATTAATTTTTTCCCCTTTTGAGACAATTGGCTAAGTTGCAATGGGGGGGGGGGGGGGGGGGGGGGTGTTGTACTGTTTGCTTCCTCTGGATTCAATACCTATGGCCCTCATTCAATTGCAATTTGGCCAATTAAATAGGGCTCTAAATAAGCACATAACATATTTTTTTTAAATAAGTTTTTAGTTAGTAAACATCTATCCAAAAGCAAGGTTTTCACTAACTAAAAACTTCTTTAAAATAATATGTTTTGTCCTTATTTTGAGCCGTATTCAATTGGCCATCACAATTGAATGAGGCCCTATGTGTTTTAACAGGAGTTTCAATAAAAGTTTGTGTGTTAAAAAGCATTATGTCATGGTTGAAGAGACTCGCTTACAAAAAGTTCAACAATTTCATGTTAGTATTGTTAAAATCAAAAAAGTTACACACTGTTTACAATATGACTTGAATATTAGAAAATTTCATGTAATGATTTAAAATACGTTCTCAGAGAAATTTGATGGATTGTTATATTAGTATTCCATACATGATAATTACAACGTTTGATAAAAAAGATAAGAGAATCACATTGTGTCACAAACAGCATTTCCAGATTAAAAATTCTATTCTAGTCATTTTTTGACGGGCAAGTCGCTAGTTTATTTTCATATAAAGCGCAAACAGTGGAACCAACACTAATTATACACGGAAAATGAGTCACTCACCCACAGAGCTTACATTCTAATTAAGGCGCCATAGGAGACTCCAGTGTTGCCTCCTTTAAGTATATCAATACTACAAGGATACTCCAGGACCTTCTCTCCATAGAACAAGTTCATTGAATCCATTAGGATTGGAAGTCTTTCTTTTATCTGCATCATATTGGTCAGAGCATTATTATATTCAGTTTGCTAATTAGTGCAGAGTGCCGTACATCGTCTGGCGCAATTAACGGCGCGGACCATTCACTCGATCTCGGAGAGGGCAAAATGTCCCTGGTTTGTTCTCTTCAATAACTCAAAAGTCTTTAGCGGGACAGGACGATGATGACATCAGGACGATGATGTCAGGACAATGATGTCAGTATGATGATGTCAGGATGATGATGATCTCAGGATGATGATGATGTCAGGACGATGATGATGTCAGGATGATGATGTCAGTATGATGAATTCAGGACGATGATGATGTCAGGACAATGATGATGTCAGTATGATGATGTCAGGACGATGATGATGTCAGGACAATGATGATGTCAGTATGATGATGTCAGAACAATGATGATCTCAGGACGATGATGTTACAGCAGAAACAGGCAAAAATCCACAAACTATTGAGGGATTTCCCCAAAACAAAGAAATATATTAGATGAATTGTAGTTTAGTTAATTAGATTTGATGGCAGATCAAAACCAAAATGACTCATTGAGGGTCCCCTCCCCCCCCTCACAGCCCCCCCCCTCCCAGGGCCCCCTCCCCCCCTCCCAGGGCCCACTTCCACTTCCACTTCCACTCATATAAATATGTTTATTTATTTATTTCTGCAGTGTTGTTATTTTATTATAATTGCAGCATTTTACTCTTATAGATCAGTTTGTGATTACAGGAATTAAAAAAAATATATATAATATAAAAAACGAAATTGCATAGCGGTAGCTCCGCCTGTTCTGCCCATACTATCTACCTAAAACGTAACCTCAGGAAGGCGACCTGCTTCTCCCAGACGGGGGTGTACATCTCTGAGTGACCCCGCTATGTTATTTACTTTAAGAGGATTTTTTATATTTTTGACTCTCATTCTTGAAACATCACAATTTGCATTTTCTTAATAGTGTACTTTTTAGTAACACAATCTGATTGGTTAGTACATCTGATCCTACAGACACATTGTGTCCATGAGCTACAGGGGGTGGAGCTTTGTAGGGATCATTTGGAAGATTTCAGTGAGTAAAACCAGAACTTTTACTAAAATGATGATTAAATATGCAAATAGACCATAGATTATTATAATATTGCGCATGGGGAAGCGTCCATGTCCCTTTAATGCTAATCGTTATGGGATTCCCACTGGCATATACATTTATTAACCCTTTGTGTTAATGTGCTGGGGGACCAATGACAATGTCCAGAGTCGTACCCTCATCCAATGGACAGGCAGCTGATCCTGGAGTCCAGTTGCTGCAGATACTGTAGGACCGCGTGAGGGATGACCTTACTGTACAACCTATAGACAGAGACATAGGTGATCGTAAAGGAATGTCTCACCAGATTACCAGGAAATGAGGAGATTGGGGGCAAAACGACACAATGTCTGCATAGAATAAAGACACAAATCATAAATCCAAAGACTAACCCAGTAGGCCATTGGTGGCGGAGCTAATGCTGGTGCAGCAGGTGCAAAACACTGGTGCCCACAACAATGTAGGGGCCCTCTGCTACTGGCTGTAAATAAGGAATCTTCATTTATTAGATGAGGATGTTGGATAATTATTTTCTAGATCTCATCATCTACATGACCACCATGGGTGGATAGAGAAGTTGGTTGGTTTGGACCAAAATATCTTGCACCAGGGCTCTCCGTCCACTTGCTCTAGTGGTTTGTCCGCCTTCTTTATAAGGAGTAGGGCCCTCAACTGTATGTTGTCAGTTGCATTATTGTATTGCACTGGTATTATACCTCTGGTTAGCTTTATAATTTGTGTATTGTACTCACCCTACATTACTTTATCCTAAAAACGAGTAATACTATTACTAAAAGAAACAGCAAGTCCCTGTGTCTGGCCAGAATTAGGTTTAGGCTAAGTGTTAGGGTTAGGGTTTGGGGGGATTAGGTGTTAGAGTTAGGATTAGCATTAGTGGTTAGGAGGCTAGGATTAAGTTAAGGAAGATAGGGTCCTTTCATTCTTATTCTGTATTCTTATATTGGAACACAAGATGGCGCTATTAGCATTACAAAAAAGGCACATTCTGCATTTGACGGTAAAAGGAGACCGCGCCCGAGCCCGTAAATCGATGATTATTTGTTACCGTCACAATAAATAGATATTCAGGATTTTATCCCATTCAGCAAACTTAATACACCCCCAAAATGACCCATCACACATTAAACAATGTTTTAATTTAATTATTGCATTTCTGACTGAAGTCTAACGGTTTTAATCTATGGCGCAGAGCAGCGTCTGGTCAGGGATAGAAGTGTCCGTACACATCCAATACTTCTGTACAGCCTCTGATTGGCCAATTAAACTTCTATCTATATATCACGTGTATAGTTCTCATCTGAATACACTGGGACTCACTATCATTTAAATATTCGCCCTAAACCTGGGGATATTTCCTGCATTTACCTCAAACTCCTGATTTTCGGGCATTTGCGGAGGCTCCCGGTGAGTTTCAGGGCCCCGATGTCTGTGATCTCGTTACACTCCAAGCTGCGCGTAAAGGAATGAGGAAAAGGCGCCATTTAGATGTTATTTGTGGGCAAAACAAGTGAAATCATAAAATACTCGGCAGGTCCGGTCCGTCAGCTTCACCCATGAGGTCCAATCATTGCTAATCATTGCTAATCATTCTCGGTGTCTGCACATGCTCAGATCTATTCATCCCCTTTCTGTGTATATTTATCACTTTTTGCAGAGTCCGTTAATAAAATAAAACCCTAAGACTATTTCTGTCCCAGGTTATATCCCTGGACCCATATGCACAATACTGAAGGACTAGATGAGCATGACATTATTATCTGAGAAAGTGCAACGTTTAATTCAGTAACAATTACATACAATTATTCTTTAGGCTGTTGCTTTTCCGATGTGTCCCCTTTAAGTGCGATTCGATTATAAATATTATGCTTCAGCGGCCCTTACATGTGCAGTTTCTATTATAATACAAGAACAAGCCATTGCTTAGCGAGCACAGGATCATGGGGGTAGGAGGAATAATGCAAATCTACTCCCAGGACAGGAAGCAGGGGCGGATCTACCGGGGCCCTGCTCTGGTGGGCCCATTGATGCAGTGCCCCTTAAAAACTTTTTTTTTTTTTTTTAATTGTTAAAACTATAATATAAATTATGTGTCAAAGCTGTCATGGTAAAGACATACTGCTATAATATATAGGTCTATATGCCATCTTATAATCTGTGTGTAAATATATATATATATCTTCATTTAATATATTCTATATATATTATATTATATAGTCTATATAATTTATGGGTCAAAGTTTTCATGGGAAAGACATACCCTCTAGTGCCTGGTAATGCACAATGAAGGTATATTTTGCTATTTTATGTGTCCCCTATTCATTAATCCAGTTCCTACACCCCTGATCACAATATCTCAGTTTAGTCAGTCTTGGTCGGTATCTTAATACCAAGGGACACTTACTGTAGTTCCTCCAGAGATGTAATTTTCGGCAGAGTCTCGGCCAGATGTGCCGCCCCCATATCACGGATGTAGTTATTGGTCAAGCTGTTAATTATAAAACAATAATATGCGGCAATTACACATACAGGGAGTATTTATGTAGCGAGGCGCGTGCTTTCCACATGGTCACATATCCTAGAAGTCTATTAATTACTTATTTTTTTAATATGACTAAGGGAAACAAAAAAAGTCATAAAGTTAAATGACGTGTCGATGCGTCTGTTGGACGCTTGGCATCCATGACACGTTGGTGAAGATTGCGAATGTGAGAGCAGGACTTGCAGTGAGTGTTTCAAGCTGCCTGCCTCTGATTATCTGGGGGGGTGATAAATACCAAATAGTCCAGTCATTAACAAATCCCCCTCTCCTCTCCATCCTCACCCACCCCCTCCCACCATGGATAATAATTGCCGTCAGGCTTAAAGTTATCAGGAAGCAAGATGGAGGTGATCTATATGCAAAATATAACAATTTATCTAAAAGTGTCTTTCTGTACAAAGCTGCTAATATTGTTACAGACTTCACAAACATGTCACAATTTTCCTAAACTGCAGCGCTCCTTTATCATTGACTGAAATAATGATATATGTTTCTTTGTCAGTGCAAATGTATTCAACATTGGCCGTTATTTGATATAAATAGGCACCTAATATATAACTTTATCATTAGTTTTAGGGTCAGTAATAACCACATTGTCAGGAGGGTGGAAGACGGGATGGGACCTACCAGGTGAGGTGGACTCACATACAGTATATGCATAATAACAGCCATAAACAAGTCATAAACAAGCAAACAAGTCGCAAACAAGTGATAAACAAGCAAAAAAAGTCATAAACAAGCAAACAAGTGATAAACAAGCAAATGTGATAAATAAGCAAACAAGTGATAAACAAGCAAACAAGTCATAAACAAGCAAATATCATAAACAAGCAAACAAGCCATAAACAAGCAAACAAGTGATAGACAAGCAAATAAGTGATAAACAAGCAAAACAAGTCATAAATAAGCAAACAAGTGATAAACAAGCCAAAAAAAAGTCATAAACAAGCAAACAAGTGATAAACAAGCAAATATCATAAACAAGCAAACAAGTGATAAACAAGCAAACAAGTGATAAACAAGCAAATAAGTCATAAACAAGCAAATAAGTCACAAACAAGCAAACAAGTCATAAACAAACAAGTGATAAACAAGCAAACAAGTCATAAACAAGCAAATAAGTGACAGCAAACAAGTCATAAACAAGCAA
Organism: Discoglossus pictus; assembly: GCA_027410445.1. Classification (NCBI taxonomy): domain Eukaryota; kingdom Metazoa; phylum Chordata; class Amphibia; order Anura; family Alytidae; genus Discoglossus; species Discoglossus pictus. The sequence goes on along the minus strand of CM050172.1, from coordinate 112,339,025 downwards.
ATAAGTGATAAACAAGCAAACAAGTGATAAACAAGCAAAAAAAGTCATAAACAAGCAAACAAGTCATAAACAAGCAAATAAGTCATAAACAAGCAAATAAGTGATAAACAAGCAAACAAGTCATAAACAAGCAAATATCATAAACAAGCAAACAAGTCATAAACAAGCAAATAAGTCATAAACAAGCAAATAAATCACAAACAAGCAAACAAGCAAATAAGTCACAAACAAGCAAACAAGTCATAAACAAGCAAACAAGTCATAAACAAGCAAATTAGTGACAGCAAACAAGTCATAAACAAGCAAATAAGTGACAGCAAACAAGTCATAAACAAGCAGACAAGTGATAAACAAGCAAACAAGTCATAAACAAGCAAATATCATAAGTCACAAACAAGCAAACAAGTCATAAACAAGCAAACAAGTGATAAACAAGCAAAAAAGTCATAAACAAGCAAATATCATAAGTCACAAACAAGCAAACAAGTCATAAACAAGCAAACAAGTTATAAACACGCAAATAAGTCATAAACAAGCAAACAAGTCATAAACAAGCAATTATCATAAACAAGCAAATAAGTCATAAACAAGCAAATATCATAAGTCACAAACAAACAAACAAGTCATAAACAAGCAAACAAGTCATAAATAAGTAAACAAGTCATAAACAAGCAAACAAGTCATAAACAAGCAATGATCATAAACAAGCAAACAAGTCATAAACAAGCAAACAAGTCATAAACAAGCAATGATCATAAACAAGCAAACAAGTCATAAACAAGCAAACAAGTCATAAACAAGCAATTATCATAAACAAGCAAACAAGTGATAAACAAGCAATTATCATAAACAAGCAAATAAGTCATAAACAAGCAAACAAGTGATAAACAAGCAAATATCATAAATAAGCAAACAAGTGATAAACAAGCAAACAAGTGATAAACAAGCAAATAAGTCATAAACAAACAAGTGATAAACAAGCAAACAAGTCATAAACAAGCAAATAAGTGACAGCAAACAAGTCATAAACAAGCAAATAATTGATAAACAAGCAAAGAAGTTATAAACAAGCAAAAAAAGTCATAAACAAGGAAACAAGTGATAAACAAGCAAATAAGTCATAAACAAGCAAATAAGTGATAAACAAGCAAACAAGTCATAAACAAGCAAATATCATAAACAAGCAAACAAGTCATAAACAAGCAAACAAGTGATAAACAAGCAAATAAGTCATAAACAAGCAAATAAATCACAAACAAGCAAACAAGCAAACAAGTCACAAACAAGCAAATAAATCATAAACAAGCAAATAAGTGACAGCAAACAAGTCATAAACAAGCAAATAAGTGACAGCAAACAAGTCATAAACAAGCAGACAAGTGATAAACAAGCAAACAAGTCATAAACAAGCAAATATCATAAGTCACAAACAAGCAAACAAGTCATAAACAAGCAAACAAGTGATAAACAAGCAAAAAAAAGTCATAAACAAGCAAATATCATAAGTCACAAACAAGCAAACAAGTCATAAACAAGCAAACAAGTCATAAACAAGCAAATAAGTCATAAACAAGCAAACAAGTCATAAACAAGCAATTATCATAAACAAGCAAATAAGTCATAAACAAGCAAATATCATAAGTCACAAACAAACAAACAAGTCATAAACAAGCAAACAAGTCATAAATAAGTAAACAAGTCATAAACAAGCAAATAAGTCATAAACAAGCAAACAAGTCATAAACAAGCAAACAAGTCATAAACAAGCAAATAAGTCATAAACAAGCAAACAAGTCATAAACAAGCAATTATCATAAACAAGCAAACAAGTCATAAACAAGCAAACAAGTGATAAACAAGCAAAAAAAGTCATAAACAAGCAAATATCATAAGTCACAAACAAGCAAACAAGTCATAAACAAGCAAACAAGTCATAAACAAGCAAACAAGTCATAAACAAGCAATTATCATAAACAAGCAAATAAGTCATAAACAAGCAAATATCATAAGTCACAAACAAACAAGTCATAAACAAGCAAACAAGTCATAAATAAGTAAACAAGTCATAAACAAGCAAATAAGTCATAAACAAGCAAACAAGTCATAAACAAGCAAACAAGTCATAAATAAGCAAACAAGTCATAAACAAGCAAACAAGTAATAAACAAGCAAATAAGTCATAAACAAGCAAACAAGTCATAAACAAGCAATTATCATAAACAAGCAAACAAGTCATAAACAAGCAAACAAGTGATAAACAAGCAAAAAAAGTCATAAACAAGCAAATATCATAAGTCACAAACAAGCAAACAAGTCATAAACAAGCAAACAAGTCATAAACAAGCAAATAAGTCATAAACAAGCAAATATCATAAGTCACAAACAAACAAACAAGTCATAAACAAGCAAACAAGTCATAAATAAGTAAACAAGTCATAAACAAGCAAATAAGTCATAAACAAGCAAACAATTCATAAACAAGCAAACAAGTCATAAATAAGCAAACAAGTCATAAACAAGCAAATAAGTCATAAACAAGCAAACAAGTCATAAACAAGCAATTATCATAAACAAGCAAACAAGTCATAAACAAGCAAACAAGTCATAAACAAGCAATTATCATAAACAAGCAAACAAGTCATAAACAAGCAATTATCATAAACAAGCAAATAAGTCATAAACAAGAAAATATCATAAGTCACAAACAAGCAAACAAGTCATAAACAAGCAAATAAGTCATAAATAAGTAAACAAGTCATAAACAAGCAAATAAGTCATAAACAAGCAAATAAGTCATAAATAAGTAAACAAGTCATAAACAAGCAAATAAGTCATAAACAAGCAAACAAGTCATAAACAAGCAAACAAGTAATAAACAAGCAAATAAGTAATAAACAAGCAAACAAGTCATAAATAAGCAAATAAGTCATAAATAAGCAATTATCCGAAACACAATTATGTTTTATTACATTTAATTTGTACAATAACAAGAATAAACTGGGAGATAAAGGTGCGGAAGTTTCTTGTGTGATGTCTTACAGATTTTCTTTACCACAAATCAAAATATAATTTTAACTACAGATTAGATCCAATATCACAATCCTAAGATTGTAAGTTTGTGAGTTTTCAATCTTGTGTCAGTGCCTTGGAAACGAGCTCTATGTACATTTGATTTTAAGCTCAAACACAGGGCCCTCCGTTCTTTACAAGGTATTAAGTTTGTTGTTTGCCATGTACTAAACCCCTGTACAGCGCTCCGGAATATGTTGGCTCGATAAAAATAAAGACAATAATAATAATAATAATAATAATAATAATAATAATAATAATATCTGACCTACAGGAAAACTTTTCTTTTATACATTCTCAGGATAAATGTCAGGGTGGATTTCTCCAAACTTTCTTTTTAAATATAAGACGTGGTACTAAGATTCCTTCCTCCTCCCATTGTCTCCAACACTTGAAATAATATAATGGGCAGAACATATCTGCTGAGTCCATTAATCAAACTGGTCAGAAAACTGCTCTAAGGAATGTCAGCCTCTGGAAGAAGTCACGCAGGAGCGCGATATCCCTTAACAGGAATGTGATTAATGTCTTCAAATTTTTTTTAATAAATATTGAACAATACAGTACATAAGTTACCTGAGAGTCTGCAATGAGCGTAAGGACGGGAGAGACGTCGCCAATCTCTCTGCGCCAACGTCCGTAATGTTATTTTGTGACAGGCTGTAGGGAAATAAAACATGGAAACCCGTGGCTGTGAAATACACATTTTGTGAGCTTATCACATATATAGTTGTGAGCAAGCGGGTTGTTGCTAACGCTGCGTGCTCACATAGCGTGCCTCGCGAAGGAGTGAGAAGCGAGGGCCGCAGTTGCGGAGGTGGAGGCTCCCACGTCAACCGCAAAATTTACAGACTTAGCAACCACAAATACGAGCCGCGGGACTCGAAAAAAAAACATTACGAGCTCGCAAAGAACGACCTTAGCGCAAAGGTTATATTTTAGTTTTATCTTCCAAATACAATATTTATGGTGTGAGAAGATTCAAGCCCGTAAGTGAGGTCGCAAGCTAATTTGCTATTCAATTGGCCTATTTGTTGCGGGCTCCGATTGACTTCCAAGTTACGGGCATGAAAAAATGGCGATGGTTAAACTCACAACTTACAGCCTCCCGAAGCCTATGATCTGTGACTTTCTCAAAGGCTAAAATCGCAAATCGCTATTCAATTGCTCAATTTCCCCAAGCCCGCAAATGTTTTCACACCCGTAATCGGCAAATGAAGGAGAAAATCCTACGAGTGCTCGAGAGGACCCGCATGGGGGTTAAACACCTGATCGTAGCACTGTAAAAGCAAATAACAAATCACTACTGCGCTGTAAATGACGGGATGACGGGGAAAGTGTTGACAGACATTAGAGTTAATTGCACAACAGTCTCAAGCCCGCAAATATGTTTAATTTCGGGGTTAAATTGATCTTGGGTATCAATGAGTTAATACATATCAGGCCACCCACATGGACTAGAACAGTATTGGCAATCCTTTTCATAATTTTTGATTTTGCGGGTTTGCGAGTCTGATCGCATATCAGACCCCCAAACCTAATTGATGGACATGTTTTACTGCTGTAATAATGACAGTCTCATTTTGGCCGATTTGAATTGGGAGGTTCTTGCTGAATTGATCATGTTCCCGCCGTGAACTGCTACGACCCAGTGCTTGGTTTTTGGTTTTAGCTTTGGGACAGTAATTTGCGGGCTTGAGCAATTGAATAGCATCGCAATCGGAGACCAACAGGAGCCCAGACATTCGGCCTACAGCGATCGGGTTGCGGGCTTGCAATTAAACGTGGCCCTAAGTTTCTAACCTGTCTTTGAATTTCATTGTAAATCATGTAGAGGCACCAACCCAACTGACATGGTAAAATAAATAAATAAAATAAATAGTAAAATAAATAACCACAAAGTATCATTGGATAGGACCGGAGTGGCCGTTCAGTGAGCTGACCAGTCCTGAATACTCACTCTAATGTTTCCAGGACCAGAAGCTCTGGAAATTTCTCCGCTAATTTTTCAATTCCTTGATCTCCAATGTGATTCTCGTTAAGATTGTGTAAACTGTTCAGGACAAAAAACAAGAGCAGACGTTTATCGCGTGTAGCAGATACAATCGGTGTAATAAAGGAACTCAGTAGGTTTTATGACCTGGTATTTTTCCCTTTGGGTGACACTAATATTTATATATAAGGGTATAATTTAATCAGGGAATGGGGGATAATAAAACTTGAAAAAACTCTGTAGTGTATAATAATGGATAAATCAAGGAGCACTCCAAAGTTACTATAAAGTAGTACTAGGATTAAGGAGCTAAAAATATATATAATGAGTCACACTAAATGGATTAAAAAGAAAAGCGAGAGAAGGATGATGTGCAGAAATAGTAAATATCCTGGCACTATGATTAGTTATGTGTGACACAAAAGAGAGATTAATAATAGCAAAAATGGGCTAGTGGAGGTAATAGTATAACATGCAGCACTTATATGGCATCCATCATTAAACCTGTAATTGCGTTTTTGCTGAACAACAAGGTGCACATATCTACATCTATAGAAAAAAAACACCTAATGCCCAATACTTTCTGGCCACAACACCAGGCAAACTTGATCCTCCATATAATAAGATCTGCACATCACCCTTTTAAAGTCCCGACGGTCCGTTTCGCTCTCTATGAGAGCTTCCTCTGGGGTAAATTTAGTAAGGGCTTGGGCCTATTTATGGACCAAGTTACTTCTGCGTTTCGTCAAGAAAAGGGGGCGTGTCACGTCACGTGACGCTAACGTGATGACGTCATTGCGTTAACACTGAATTACATGGGATATGAAGAGCAACAATAGAAAACTGAAACGTTATATATACATTTTGTAATGGCATCCTACATATAATGCGTGGGCCACCTTAGGTTGAATGCTAGAACTTTATCAGGAACTTTTTATAAAGGAACTCAAAATATATTATTCAACTTATTAGTAAATGTTTACAGACAGAAAGTAAGTTGGATACAAATTGTTGAATATCATTATTATGAGACTACCTTAAAAAAGTGTAGTAGACATGACATGAGGAGCTTCTATTGTATGGGTGGACGTGACGTCTGCTTAAGTGACTGATCAAACTAGTATGCAAACACTCAAAAAATGACAAACCCTTAAAGTAATAGAGATTGGTCAAATTCTTCAATATATAAATTGACCGTGTGTATACAAAATGTCAGCTTGGTAAATTAATAAAATCAGAGAATGGCTTTAATTTGAAAACTGGAAGTTGAGCAAACTCTTCCAAAAATTACAAAATGGTTAAACGAAACGAAGGCTTGGTAAAAATGGGGAGATTGGATGAATTGTTCAAAACCTAAGACTGGATAAACTCTTCAAAAATTAAATATTAACATTGGACACTAAATAAACGCTAGATAGATAAACTCAAAATGAAATAAAAATGTGGGTTGACACACCCTGGGGTGATACATAACTCCAAGTCTACTTGCGGTTCAGGAAAGACAGTTTAGGAGATAATTCAAACCAAAAATCGTACTCTAGATATCGAAGCGATGGAAACTCTGGAAGGATGTCTACGAGGATCATGAACCCTTCTTGGCCATGTCTTTTACCAAGTCTGGAACACAAGAAACAGAAATTAGTATAATCCCAGACGTTTCCAGTCGTTATAATAATGTAATGTTGTGTGTTGTGGACACTATGACCAGCGGGCGTCTACATACGGAGGTCACAGAGGCTGGAAATACCACTAGACGTACAAGTAACACTTACCCAAATATCAATTTTTGAAGTTTTTTGACCGAAGGGATTTCAGGAATAACCTCATTTGATATTTTACAGCTGGAAGAAAAATAAAAGACTTAAAAAAAATGATTAAATTTGAGCTGTTGTCAAAAAATGCCAAAGGGTCAGAAACGTTCTCATTTATTATTATTATTTATTATTATTATCGTAAATAAAAGATGTATTAGATATTATTTAAATTGCATATGGCAGCAGAAATCCCACTTCCCATAACTAGGAGGGGAAAACAACACCGAGTTTATTTGTAGGCCGATTTGTTTTGCTCTTTTTGACATTGAAGGTATTGGCTACTTGGTTCCTGTTGTGTACTCTCTACTATATTTAAAGGGATTTTCAATAAATGTATTTGCTTTAGAAAATATGTATCACCTCTAATAGTTGTGAGCAAGCGGGTTGTTGCTAACGTTGTGGGCTCGCGAAGAGAGGGGCCGCATTTGTGGAGGTGAAGGCTCTCACGTCGACCGCAAAATTTACGGACTTAGCATCCACAAATACGAGCCGCGGACTTTACGACCTTAGTGCCCGAACTCCGCGCACATGAAAAAATTAAAAACACAATAAATACACACAATAAATATATAAAAAGCTTACCCACAGCAAGGGGGGCATCCAGGACCTCTGAAAGTGACGTTACACCGCAATTTAAGTCCAAATTCAAGAGTTTAGACACCCGAAAATCACGTAAGCGAGAGAAAAAATGGCCGCCGAACAAAACGAATACGAGGCTACAGGACCCTAAGGATGCAAAACACCACCAAAACATACGGATTTTCCGAAAAATCAGTATGAGGTCCAAAATACACTATTAACAAGCACTAAAAAATACGACCTTAACGCCCGACCGCAGCGCACATGAAAACAATAGAAACACAATAAATACTCACACCGGGGGGGGGGCAGGACTTCTGCAACTGAAGTTACACCTCCATATAAGTCCAAATGCAAGAGTTTAGACTTAACGTACACAGCTACCCTAACGGCTTCCCCTCGCGTTACACTACACACTGCGCACATTGCTGACACTTACTCCTCAGCCCAAGGAAGGCTCACAATGAGCGCCGAAGGATCTCGGACCACCAACAAAATGAATGTTTCAACCAAACAACATTACCTGCCTTACGATCTTATTGCCGCCATTTTTTGACGGGCAAGTCGCTAGTATATATATATATATAGTTTGCTAGTTTACTATTTTACCACTTAATAATATTTAGAAAAATAAGTATTTGGCCGTGCCCCTTTAATACTTTAGAGATGGTCAGAGGACACTTCCATATTTGTACATAAAGGCCAATTTACCTCGCCTTGAGTGAAGTGACGGTACTCACCTGAGGTCTCGCTGGATATGTACAAGGGACGACAAATCTCTGATGTCTTTCATACTTTCTGCCTTGAAAGGATCGATTGTGAATTTCTTAACGCAAAGTTTCAATAACTGGTAATTTCCATCTTCGTGTAGAGTCTTCCACAGTGTGACGGTGTCGCTGAGCGATGCTCTGCAGGGACACGGATACAATCACCCCGTCAGAAAAAATATCTTAAAATACAAACACGATTATTAAATGGGTTAGAAACATAGGTCTCGATTCAACTGAGCTGTTGTTGTTTACGGGAGCCCGTAATGTAGCACGTAAAACTAATTTGCTATTTAATTGGCCTTTTTTTGTGAGCAGCAAACGATCTGCGGGTTACAGGCTGAAAATCCCTACGGTTGTTACAACCGTAACTTACACCCCATCTAAGCCTTTGATCTTTCAAGCCCGTAAATGTTACAATCACAAATCACTGTTCATTGCTACAATTTCCCCAAGCCCGCAAATGTTTTCACACCGTAACTGTCAAATGAAGGAGAAAATCCTACGTGTGCTAGAAAGGACCCGCAAGGGGTTAAACACCTGACCGTAGCACTGTAAATGCAAATAACAAATCACTACTGCGCTGTAAATGACGGGAAAAGCGATGATAGACATTAGAAGTAATTGCACAAAAGTCTCAAGCCCGCACATCTGCAATAAAAAAAAATATTTTTTGTTATGTGTCATTTCGGTGTCATATCAATCTCGGGAATCAAGGAGTTATTGCATATCAGGCCACCCACATGGACTAGAACAGCATCATCATTCATTTTTATTATTTTGTACATAGCCGCATTGTGAGTCCGATCGCATATTGGACTTCTACATGCTAACTGATTGATGTGGAACCTCCATGTTTTACTGATGTCATGATGACGGTCCTTTTTATTATTGGCTGTGTCTCATGGGTAGTTACGGCTTCCCTTAATTGATCACGATCATGCTCTGAAATGCTACTTACGGGTGCATGACTTATGGTTTCGATTTACGGCAAGGTAGCTGCGGGTTTGTTCAATTGAATCGCTCTGTAATTGTAGCCATTGAATAAGGCCCATCATATTTTATCATAATGTTTTAGGCATTACAAAAGTAGCTTTTTCCATGAAACAGTATTTCATTATATTTAGCATTTTTATCATCTGACTGTATGACCTGCAATATCCCTGAAGAAGTCCTATCTGGACAAAACGCATATGAGCCTGTTATGTTGTTTTGCGGATACCACTGTTTTGTAAGTATATTTTTCTTAGGCAGGTAATAAATAGTGCTTTCATACTACACATACTACACTCATTGGTCCTTTTCCTCCTTCCCCTCCCTTCTAAATAATAAAATATAAATATTTTTGAAACTAAAAGGAAGTGCTTCCCTGTGCACAGAGCGTACTGCAGTATGTAGGTCTCACCGGCAGACAACTAGAACTATGAGCTAAATACCTGCACTTTGGCATATTGTAGTAAGCCCCAAAGGGAAATATACACTCATATCAGTTTATTCTGCTCTAGGACCTTCATTAAAATAAAATAAAAGAAACACAATGCAAAATATTATAAAAAATACCCTTGTTCAGATGCAATTGGATTGGATGATTGGATGCGCACGTGTCGCAATATCCAGGCTTGGGATAGGCAGTTGTCATTATGCTCATAATATAAATAAATATAGTTACAATTGCTTGTTAATAACAATTGAGTGGGAGTGTTAGATAATTGAGCTTGAAAGTTAGTTGCTTTTTGCAGCCTTGGTTGATATCCCCCATCAGAGAAGGAAGAAGAGAATAAAGTTAATAACAGAGAGCAGAGCGTTAATAAAACCGCACTCACTGACCTTGTACTTGTGTTTAATTATTTACTAAAACAAATATACTGTGTTACTTATTAGGAGACAAAACCAGAATAAAAGGGGAAATAATAATATATTAAACTGTTTAAAGGAACGAGACTCCGTAGTTCAGCTCTTTGCAGGACTTCGGTAAATGGATAAAAGTCAGTTCCAGTTTCCTCTATTACATCACAATCTTCACACATACGGGCGGCGCACGCGCCATGACGGACCGTTTCATTTTGGCTTAAGCTTTTGATTGAATAATTAGGATTTCCAGGGGGTCGGGGTCAGCAATATTGCATTATTATAACCTGCTTTAGGAAGGTTTATTGGGTATAGTTATAGTTAGAGTTAAATAGGACTAGAGGGGCATAACTGGGTCTAGATAGGGTTAAGTGGTTAGTGATAGAGTTAATTTGGTTTGGTGAGGGTTAAATAGGGTTAATTACTTAGAGGGGTGGTTAATTACTTAGGGGGGTTAATTAGTTAATAATAGGGTAATTATTGTTAGAGGGGGTTAATAGAATGGAATAGAGTAGGAAAGGGTTAATAGTGTAGTTTTTAGACTTTGTTTGCTTAGACTCATAGTGGTAATGTAGGGGTTAATAGTGTCCTAAAGGGGTCTATATAGAACCCTATTGGACTGATGGAGTTAAAAATAGTCTCATGTGGGTATATAAAGACCCCCATGAGTGATGGGGATAATTTTAGGTGCTGGGGGGTTCTTATAGTATCCCGTGGGAGGGGTTAATTGTTAATTTTGCGCAGGTCCTTTAAGGACCTGCGAGGAGGGAATTTTGAAAATGTAAATGCTGCGGGGGACACTGTGGGGGTCCTGATGGGGACGCTTGCAGCATTGGGGGGTAATTTTAGGTGCCGGGGGGTACTATACCCCTACATCAGGGATTGATTTAAAATTTAGCGCAGGTCCTTTAAGTACCCGCGTGGCGGAAAATTTTATTTTTAGGTGCTGCGGGATCCCGATCGGGCCCCCCACAGAAAGGGTTTATGTAGGGACACTGCGGGAGTACGATAGGGAGCCCCAGCTTTGTGGTGTTCATTTTAGGTGCCGGGAGGGTACTTGGAGTACCCCCGCGGCAGTGGTTGTCTATTTAACTGCTATTTAACCCCCAGAGAGGGGTAATGTTGCGAGCCTGGAGAGGTTCCTGCCGGCTTTCGTGCAGTCATGCTGGTGATCTCATTTGTTATTGGCTACCTCTAAACCCATTACTACTGGTTTGACCAATGGATCATGTTCACGGCCGCACATCCAACGTGCGCAAGAATGGTTTACGGTTTTCGTCTCCAGCTCGCAGCTGCAGCCTTTCTAATTTAATAGCACCATAACTTGGCCAAATTTTAAGCCCGCAGCAGTTTCGAGCTTCACGTTGGCGTTACTGGCTTAGAATTTAATAGGGCTCTTTGATTTCTCATAATTTGGCTATTTACCCTCTGTCATCACTCCGCATATATTTTATATTTTAATGTTCGTGTTTTGTATAAACCACTTTGATTAATATTCAGTTGGAAGCCCGTAACTCAATTGCAGATGACCGAATGTCTGTGAGTGAGTTCATCTCCGATTGCGATGCTATTCAATTGCTTAAGGCCTCAAGTTGCGCGCCTGAAACTAAAGCCGTAAACCATGCACTGGGTCATAGCAGTTCAGGGCGGGAACATGATCAATTCAGCAAGCCCGTAACCACCCAATTAAAATCAGCCAATAGAAAATGATATTGTCATTATTACGGCAGTAAATCATGGAGGTTACATGTGATTCAATCAGGTTCGGGGGTCCGATATGCGATGGGACTCGCAAACCCGCAAAATAAAAAATTATGAAAATGAATGCCAATACTGTTCTAGTCCATGTGGGTGGCCTGAGATTGAGTTTTAACTCATTGATACCAGGGATTGATTTAACCCCTAAATGAAACATGAAAATACATTTTATTTACTGCAGATTTGCGGGCTTGAGACTGTTGTGCAATTAATTCTAACGTCTGTCATCGCTTTCCCGTTATTTATAGACAGTGCTACGATCAGGTGTTTAACCCCTTGCGGGTCCTCTCTGGCACTCGTAGGAGTTTCTCCTTCATTTGCCGTTTAAGGGTGTGAAAACATTTGCGGGTTTGGGGAAATTTATCAATTGAATGGCGATTTGCGATTTTAGCCTTTGCGAAAGTGACAGATCAAAGGCTTCTGGAGGCTGTAAGTTACGAGTTTGATTGGTGCTATTTTTTCAAGGCCGTAACTCGTAAGCCCGCAAAAAGACGCCAATTAAATAGCAAATAAGCTTGCGACCTCACTCACGGGCTCCCGGATCTCCCAAAAGCCTCAGTTGAATGCAGTTCTATGTTTTTATTGTTCAACTCTGGAATTGAATTTATCATATACCAAAAATGAAGTCCTGCCCTCGTACAGCAACACATCGCGCTACGGAATATGCTGGCGCGTTACACATTGGCGAATACTGAATTAAGGTTGTCTTTTTTTTTATATTGTTTATTTTTGTAGTCTTAGGCGCCATGTTCGATATGATATAAAAACACTATTTTGTGTGGGTTTTTATCCCCATGACATATAAAGAAGATTGACCCCTGCTCTATACCATCCGCGCTGCGCGAGGTTTTGGTGAGGACTCTCTGTTTAGAAGATATATATATATTGCCAAAATGTTGTTCTGTGAATTAAATAAATGATAAAAAAAATACAAATGTAAAAAATAAAGACATCACAAAAACATGTAAATAAAGTCTAATGGAGAGCTTGTTAATCGTCTTTTCTTATCTGATCACATTCAGTTGAATGGGAATACGAGCACAATCTGTTGCAGTCCTGACCTCTACACGTTTCCCTTTTGTTTCCTGTAACATCAGGACAGAGGAGGAGAAAACAATCCCATTGTGTCTCATTGTGATGCAATGTGTCTACACTACAGGCTGCTTATTTTTTATATAAAATACTTTTTTCTGAGGTTTAAACTTAAGTCTAAAATAAAAATCTTCAGTGAAATCTTCAGTGGCCCTTTACATTTTGAAGATGAGTTTGTACTTGCAAGTTTCTATATTATGTGTCTTGAGCACTTGCTGATAACTTAAAGCTTGAGAGCATGTTCTTATCCCCTGAACTTAAATGCTTGGAGCTGTTGGAATTTGATACCTACCCCTTATTCCCATATGCTCAAAAGCAGGGACCCGCGGGGGCGACAGACATTCCTTTTCTAATTAAATTTATTTGTCCGGACAATTTTATTATAGAAATCTATATAGATATTTACACATTTCATATTTTATAAACAGATAACATTGTATCACTTACAACCAAACTGTGTTTTATCTATAATTTGTGTTAAATTGTAAACAAGATCTTTAAATAGTGATAATGAGACCCCCCCCCCCCCCCCACACACACACACACATCCACCCACCCACCACGGGGAGTAACAAACTATAGAACAGTGCAAAGTGGCCATAATCTACACAGAGGTGATTGGCCATAAGTGGATTCACAATAAAACATTTCAACTTCTAGTTTTCCTTTTTTTAGTTGTCTGAATAAACTAAAGGCAAAAGAGGATTTTTTTTTAAACTTTTTGAATAAGATATAAAAATTCTAGAGTTTTTTTTCAGTTGATGGACGGTGTCGAGGCGCGCTCTCCGTGACCTCTACCGTGTGTCATTATTTAGTATGTCTGGCCTAGGTCTTTTGCCTTAAAGGTGTGACGGTTAGGATGTTGGAAGTAAAGAGAAAGTAACGGACAATAGTATCGTTCATAAAATAAATATTAAAAGTCGAACCTGAATGAGTTGACGTTCCTCAACCCCACCAGTTCTTTCAGTCCTCTTTGGTCAACGCCAGTTTTCCTGAGATCCAATGATATCTTTGCTTTTGACATTTTCAGAACATGTTTTAAGACATGAACATCTGGAGGTGCAAGCCGGGTCCCTACAAATGACAGTTCATTGTTGAGCTTTCCAGCTATGTGCTTGATCAGACCGGTCTCCTGGACCTCATAAGCACAGTGACAAAGTTCTAGTAGTTTCTGTCTGTGAAGGTCGCCCAACTGTATTTTTCTGAAATAATTGGACACTTTCCTTTGCTTTGTGGTGATCATTCTCAAGACATTAGGAGAAAGGTTCATGACTTTGTGATACAGAAGACCAATTATGAATCGTCTAACCACATCTGGGCAACTTTCCGGTGTCCTTTTCTTTTTATGATCAAGTGAAATGTATTTTACCAAATTCTTATCGGTAAAAACTTTCAATGCCTCCTCAGCCTTGAGAAAATTCTTGACCATAGTATTAGAGGTCAAACACGTCATGGTATATAGTTCCTTTTGGTTTTCTAATGGACTTTGTTGGAGCTCTTGACCAAGTTTCGGAGTGATATGGGTTGTGTCAACTGTGGAACCCTCTAGAGATGGGGTGTTTGGAGACACCATTGCATTATTTTTCTGAAGGACCTTTGAAAAGAATACAGCTAAAGAAAAATGTAAGTCTGAATTTCCATCTTTAAGACTTGATTTTGTAAACAAACATATGAATTTACACATTAAGGGGATATAGCAGTAGCTGAACAGATATGGGTGATTTTGAATCCATTTGAGAGCTTCTGAAATATCTGGTGATGCTTTAAAGTACTCTTGTACGTACAATTCCACCTGATGAGGAGAAAACCCAACTGTTTCAATGATTTGGTCAACCTTAGCCAAATACTGATTGAATTTATCTCGGGGTCTTGCGGTTATCAACATTGTACATCCTCGAAGTAGCTTCTTTTGGAAAAGTCCCATAAATAACTCCTTTATACTATGGGTTTTGGTTGGTGAGACAGAGAAAGAATTTTGCAAGAGGCCGTCTGAGTCTTGGAACTCATCAAAACCATCAAAGATAAGAAGAACTTTTTCAGGATTCCTTAGAATGTACTGGAACACTTCCACATGTCTCTCTTTTGGGCAACATGACAACTCAAAAAGTAATTCTTTAAGTGTGCAATTCTTTTTCAAGGAGTTAAGGAAACCACAATCCAAGTACAACACTATGTTGAATTCTGCAAAATGTCCGTTTGACCACTCTTGGCAGATCTTCATAGCGAGATTGGTTTTTCCCATTCCTGATGATCCCAAAAGTGCCACGATCTTTGATTCCATTTCTTTTCGTTCCTTATCATCAAAAAAATTATTGATTTGAATAGTTTCTTGTTCTTTTTCAGCCAAATCATGAATGACCAATTCTTTCTCTGCTGTTTTACTGACCGGCTTCCCAGGTATGACATCGATCCTACTCTTTACAAGACCAACCTCGATGTAAGGCTCGTCTCCTCCAGGTAGCGGACATTTCTGGTAATGGTCCCTCAGTGCAGATTTATATAAATCCAGGTATTCTAGAAAGATGAAAAACAATTAAATCTGAAAACAAGGAATGCATTTGGAGATGTGGCGACGTCCAAGATCGTTCAGAAAAAGAAGAACAAGAGGTCATGATGTTCTAGGAATAACTTTAGACTTTAGACCTAATAGGCATAGAGGATAGAAGCAACGCTAGAGCTAGTGGATCAGAGCCCTATTGCAAAAATATTTTCCTTGTACATCTCTCAAAATATATATTAAATTGGTCAGATCACCCATAAAGTACGGTTTTTCCAGATAAAGAGGAGCAAGAACAAGAGGACAAGATTTGCAGAGATATCAGTTCCAGTCTAGGGTTGTAGCTGATCTCAGTGTGTCCTCTAATTTTATAAAAGAGCACAGTCATTGTCAGGAGTTTGGCAGACAATGAACATTTATGTTTAGACATTATTTGCAGGTAGTTCTTGTGTGCTGTGCGTTTATTATTTAGCTTCAACCCATTCATGGAAAGTTATGTCAGTCGCGCATTGTACAGAGTGTCCTGTCCCTTTAACGTAACCTCCATGATAACAACATCACTTACTGTGTTTTTTCTTTTTTTGAGAGGACTCAGATAACCCCGGCGACTGCTGACCAGATGACCCCGGCGACTGCTGACCAGATGACCCCGGCGACTGCTGACCAGATGACCCCGGCGACTGCTGACCACATGACCCCGGCGACTGCTGACCAGATGACCCCACCGACTGCTGACCAGATGACCCTGGCGACTGCTGACCAGATGACCCCGGCGACTGCTGACCACATGACCACAGCGACTGCTGACCACGTGACTCTTTTTCTAAAAAAACGAAAATCAGCAAATTTACACATTCTCTGGCCTGTCTGTCGGTACTTGTGGTCATCCTATAATCACATATAATAGACCTATATGTGGTGTTCTGTGGCTGTGGGCAGACCCATACAGGGACTATTTGTGTGATTTTAGGCAATAAATATAGAGTTTATAAGCACTTCTTAGTAAATAAATGAAATACAAGTAAATAGATACAGATGGATATTATATACCTAGTAACATCCAGGAACCTTCCATGTCCCTTTAAGGGCCATTAGTTTACGTAGACAGCTTTGTTACATTGTATCACATTATGATACTAGTACTTCACACGCTGTGATGCTTCTTATCAGTATTATTATGTGAGTTGGATTATTTCCAATATTTGGCTATCACATATATAGTTCTCAGCAATACGGGTCATTGCTAACGCTGCGAGCTCGCATAGCGAGACCGCCGCAACTGAGGCCCTCACAAAGCGAGGGCCGCAGTTGCTGGCAAGGAGCGTCAAAGGAGCGCCTTGTGCTTGTGAAGATGAGCGCCGTAGGCGCTTATTCCTACAACCCCGTACGACTTTTGGACCACAAATGCGGAGGTGGAGGCTCTACGGCGCCTCACAAGCGGTTACAAACACCCACAGAAGCGGGACTTTGAAAAAAACAACAAAAAACACGCAATGACTTAATATGGACTAACACAAAAAAATACGAGCCGCGGGACTTAGAAAAAAACAATTACGGACTTGCAAAAAAACGACCCTAACGGACAACCCGCGCACAGCGGCCAACATTAAAAAAACACAAAATACGCAAAAATAAATAAATAAAAAGCTTACTCACAGCAAGGGGCACACCCAGGATATCTGGAAGTCAGGCTACACCTCAATTTAAGTCTAAATTCCCGACACACGAAAATCCCCAAAGCGAGAGAAAAAATGGCCGCCGAAAAAAAGGAAAACGAGGCTACAGGACCCTAAAGACGCAAAACACCACCAAGCACATACGGCTTTTACAAAAACGCGTACGAGGTACAAGATACACTATCAGCAAGGACGCGAAATCATCCACACCCGCGTACCACATACACATTCGCCGCCATTTTACAACACTAACTTACGCAATGCGGAAGTACACAGCTACACTAACGGCTTCCCCTCGCGCACGCAGCCTATTTACACTACACACTGCGCACATTGCTGACACTTACACATCAGCTCCACAACACTGCAAACTGACATTATATGCTGCAGGAACATGAAAACAGATTGTCAGCTCTTCAACACAATGCTTCCTGCATATATTATGTCACTCATATAATGCAGCCTTCACTGTATCCAGTCCTATTGTTGTACCACAGACTGTCCGCCATGACACCTTCTTTACCTTTATTAACCCCTTGGTTCATGGAAGCTGCTTCTGGTAGATTTGGCAAATCAGCCGCCATGGGAGCGAAAGGACTGGAGGAAGACATCCTGTCTGGAGACCCCGGGACGCTGCAACTTGAGGGACCTGCCGAGACGCCTAGGAAAGGGATGTGGGGATAAGATGATCTGTTTATTTTATAGTTTGGCCCCCATTTTTGTATTCAATCATGCCAGTGGGTGTTCTGACCTGTACATATAATTATATTTGTTCCAGGATGGAAAGGGATTCTGATAACTTGCGGCGGTGACAGAGATTGGACCAAGTGCAGAGAGTCGGGTGACAGAGGAGACGCGGGAACTGAAAGAAAACACGAAAGTAATAACGCGCGATTACACCACAATATTGTATATTATACCCCGAAAATGTATTTATTATTCACCTCCTTTGTATTCACCTAGTTATAGTATCAGGTCTAGGGGTCTATAGAGGGACATTAGTACTGACCTTTATGTGACTGGGGTCTATAGAGAGACATTAGTACTGACCTTTATCTGACTGGGGTCTATAGAGGGACATTAGTACTGACCTTTATGTGACTGGGGTCTATAGAGAGACATTAGTACTGACCTTTATCTGACTGGGGGTCTATAGAGGGACATTAGTACTGACCATTATCTGACTGGGGGTCTATAGAGGGACATTAGTACTGACCTTTATCTGACTGGGGGTCTATAGAGGGACATTAGTACTGACCATTATCTGACTGGGGGTCTATAGAGGGACATTAGTACTGACCTTTATCTGACTGGGTGTCTATAGAGGGACATTAGTACTGACCTTTATGTGACTGGGGGTCTATAGAGGGACATTAGTACTGACCTTTATGTGACTGGGGGTCTATAGAGGGACATTAGTACTGACCTTTATCTGTCTGGGGGTCTATAGAGGGACATTAGTACTGACCTTTATCTGTCTGGGGGTCTATAGAGGGACATTAGTACTGACCTTTATCTGTCTGGGGGTCTATAGATGGACATTAGTACTGACCTTTATCTGTCTGGGGGTCTATAGAGGGACATTAGTACTGACCTTTATCTGACTGGGGGTCTATAGAGGGACATTAGTACTGACCTTTATGTGACTGGGGGTCTATAGAGGGACATTAGTACTGACCTTTATCTGACTGGGGGTCTATAGAGGGACATTAGTACTGACCTTTATCTGACTGGGGATCTATAGAGGGACATTAGTACTGACCTTTATGTGACTGGGGGTCTATAGAGGGACATTAGTACTGACCTTTATCTGTCTGGGGGTCTATAGAGGAACATTAGTACTGACCTTTATGTGGCTGGGGGTCTATAGAGGGACATTAGTACTGACCTTTATCTGACTGGGGGTCTACAGAGGGACATTAGTACTGACCTATATCTGATTGGGGTCTATAGAGGGACATTAGTACTGACCTTTATCTGACTGGGGGTCTATAGAGGGACATTAGTACTGACCTATATCTGATTGGGGTCTATAGAGGGACATTAGTACTGACCTTTATCTGACTGGGGGTCTATAGAGGGACATTAGTACTGACCTTTATCTGACTGGGGATCTATAGAGGGACATTAGTACTGACCTTTATGTGACTGGGGGTCTATAGAGGGACATTAGTACTGACCTTTATCTGTCTGGGGGTCTATAGAGGAACATTAGTACTGACCTTTATGTGGCTGGGGGTCTATAGAGGGACATTAGTACTGACCTTTATCTGACTGGGTGTCTATAGAGGGACATTAGTACTGACCTTTATATGACTGGTGGTCTATAGAGGGACATTAGTACTGACCTTTATGTGACTGGGGGTCTATAGAGAGACATTAGTACTGACCTTTATGTGACTGAGGGTCTATAGAGGGACATTAGTACTGACCTTTATCTGACTGGGGGTCTATAGAGGGACATTAGTACTGACCTTTATCTGTCTGTGGTCTATAGAGGGACATTAGTACTGACCTTTATCTGACTGGAGGTCTATAGAGGGACATTAGTACTGACCTTTATGTGACTGAGGGTCTATAGAGGGACATTAGTACTGACCTTTATGTGACTGGGGGTCTATAGAGGGACATTAGTACTGACCTTTATCTGACTGGGGGTCTATAGAGGGACATTAGTACTGACCTTTATCTGTCTGTGGTCTATAGAGGGACATTAGTACTGACCTTTATCTGACTGGAGGTCTATAGAGGGACATTAGTACTGACCTTTATGTGACTGAGGGTCTATAGAGGGACATTAGTACTGACCTTTATCTGACTGGGGGTCTATAGAGGGACATTAGTACTGACCTTTATCTGATTGGGGTCTATAGAGAGACATTAGTACTGACCTTTATCTGGCTGGGGGTCTATAGAGGGACATTTGTACTGACCTTTATGTGACTTGGGGTCTATAGAGGGACATTAGTACTGACCTTTATGTGACTGGGGGTCTATAGAGGAACATTAGTACTGACCTTTATGTGACTGGGGGTCTATAGAGGGACATTAGTACTGACCTTTATCTGACTGGGAGTCTATAGAGGGACATTAGTACTGACCTTTATCTGACTGGAGGTCTATAGAGGGACATTAGTACTGACCTTTATGTGACTGAGGGTCTATAGAGGGACATTAGTACTGACCTTTATCTGACTGGGGGTCTATAGAGGGACATTAGTACTGACCTTTATCTGATTGGGGTCTATAGAGAGACATTAGTACTGACCTTTATCTGGCTGGGGGTCTATAGAGGGACATTTGTACTGACCTTTATGTGACTTGGGGTCTATAGAGGGACATTAGTACTGACCTTTATGTGACTGGGGGTCTATAGAGGAACATTAGTACTGACCTTTATCTGACTGGGGGTCTATAGAGGGACATTAGTACTGACCTTTATCTGATTGGGGTCTATAGAGGGACATTAGTACTGACCTTTATGTGACTGGGGTCTATAGAGGAACATTAGTACTGACCTTTATGTGACTGGGGGTCTATAGAGGGACATTAGTACTGACCTTTATCTGACTGGGGGTCTATAGAGGGACATTAGTACTGACCTTTATCTGATTGGGGTCTATAGAGGGACATTAGTACTGACCTTTATCTGACTGGGGGTCTATAGAGGGACATTAGTACTGACCTTTATGTGACTGGGGGTCTATAGAGGGACATTAGTACTGACCTTTATCTGTCTGGGGTCCATAGAGGGACATTAGTACTGACCTTTATCTGTCTGGAGTCTATAGAGGGACATTAGTACTGACCTTTATCTGTCTGGAGTCTATAGAGGGACATTAGTACTGACCTTTATCTGTCTGGGGTCCATAGAGGGACATTAGTACTGACCTTTATCTGTCTGGAGTCTATAGAGGGACATTAGTACTGACCTTTATCTGTCTGGAGTCTATAGAGGGACATTAGTACTGACCTTTATCTGACTGGGGTCTATAGAGGGACATTAGTACTGACCTTTATCTGACTGGGGGTCTATAGAGGGACATTAGTACTGACCTTTATCTGACTGGGGTCTATAGAGGGACATTAGTACTGACATTTATCTGTCTGTGGTCTATAGAGGGACATTAGTACTGACCTTTATCTGTCTGTGGTCTATAGAGGGACATTAGTACTGACCTTTATCTGACTGGGGTCTATAGAGGGACATTAGTACTGACCTTTAGCTGTCTGGGGTCTATAGAGGGACATTAGTACTGACCTTTATCTGTCTGGGGTCTATAGAGGGACATTAGTACTGACCTTTATCTGGCTGAGGGTCTATAGAGGGACATTAGTACTGACCTTTATCTGGCTGAGGGTCTATAGAGGGACATTAGTACTGACCTTTATCTGACTGGCGGTCTATAAAGGGACATTAGTACTGACCTTTATGTGACTGGGGGTCTATAGAGGGACATTAGTACTGACCTTTATCTGACTGGGGGTCTATAGAGGGAAATTAGTACTGACCTTTATGTGACTGGGGGTCTATAGAGGGACATTAGTACTGACCTTTATCTGACTGGGGGTCAATAGAGAGACATTAGTACTGACCTTTATCTGACTGGGGTCTATAGAGGAACATTAGTACTGACCTTTACCTGACTGGGGGTCTATAGAGGGACATTAGTACTGACCTTTATCTGACTGGGGGTCTATAGAGGGACATTAGTACTGACCTTTATCTGTCTGGGGTCTATAGAGGGACATTAGTACTGACCTTTATGTGACTTGGGGTCTATAGAGGGACATTAGTACTGACCTTTATGTGACTGGGGGTCTATAGAGGAACATTAGTACTGACCTTTATGTGACTGGGGGTCTATAGAGGGACATTAGTACTGACCTTTATCTGACTGGGGGTCTATAGAGGGACATTAGTACTGACCTTTATCTGATTGGGGTCTATAGAGGGACATTAGTACTGACCTTTATCTGACTGGGGGTCTATAGAGGGACATTAGTACTGACCTTTATGTGACTGGGGGTCTATAGAGGGACATTAGTACTGACCTTTATCTGTCTGGGGTCCATAGAGGGACATTAGTACTGACCTTTATCTGTCTGGAGTCTATAGAGGGACATTAATACTGACCTTTATCTGTCTGGAGTCTATAGAGGGACATTAGTACTGACCTTTATCTGTCTGGGGTCCATAGAGGGACATTAGTACTGACCTTTATCTGTCTGGAGTCTATAGAGGGACATTAGTACTGACCTTTATCTGTCTGGAGTCTATAGAGGGACATTAGTACTGACCTTTATCTGACTGGGGTCTATAGAGGGACATTAGTACTGACCTTTATCTGACTGGGGGTCTATAGAGGGACATTAGTACTGACCTTTATCTGACTGGGGTCTATAGAGGGACATTAGTACTGACATTTATCTGTCTGTGGTCTATAGAGGGACATTAGTACTGACCTTTATCTGTCTGTGGTCTATAGAGGGACATTAGTACTGACCTTTATCTGACTGGGGTCTATAGAGGGACATTAGTACTGACCTTTAGCTGTCTGGGGTCTATAGAGGGACATTAGTACTGACCTTTATCTGTCTGGGGTCTATAGAGGGACATTAGTACTGACCTTTATCTGGCTGAGGGTCTATAGAGGGACATTAGTACTGACCTTTATCTGGCTGAGGGTCTATAGAGGGACATTAGTACTGACCTTTATCTGACTGGCGGTCTATAAAGGGACATTAGTACTGACCTTTATGTGACTGGGGGTCTATAGAGGGACATTAGTACTGACCTTTATCTGACTGGGGGTCTATAGAGGGACATTAGTACTGACCTTTATGTGACTGGGGGTCTATAGAGGGACATTAGTACTGACCTTTATCTGACTGGGGGTCATTAGAGAGACATTAGTACTGACCTTTATCTGACTGGGGGTCTATAGAGGAACATTAGTACTGACCTTTACCTGACTGGGGGTCTATAGAGGGACATTAGTACTGACCTTTATCTGACTGGGGGTCTATAGAGGGACATTAGTACTGACCTTTATCTGACTGGGGTCTATAGAGGGACATTAGTACTGACCTTTATCTGACTGGAGGTCTATAGAGGGACATTAGTACTGACCTTTATGTGACTGAGGGTCTATAGAGGGACATTAGTACTGACCTTTATCTGACTGGGGGTCTATAGAGGGACATTAGTACTGACCTTTATCTGATTGGGGTCTATAGAGAGACATTAGTACTGACCTTTATCTGGCTGGGGGTCTATAGAGGGACATTTGTACTGACCTTTATGTGACTTGGGGTCTATAGAGGGACATTAGTACTGACCTTTATGTGACTGGGGTCTATAGAGGAACATTAGTACTGACCTTTATGTGACTGGGGGTCTATAGAGGGACATTAGTACTGACCTTTATCTGACTGGGGGTCTATAGAGGGACATTAGTACTGACCTTTATCTGATTGGGGTCTATAGAGGGACATTAGTACTGACCTTTATCTGACTGGGGGTCTATAGAGGGACATTAGTACTGACCTTTATGTGACTGGGTGTCTATAGAGGGACATTAGTACTGACCTTTATCTGTCTGGGGTCTATAGAGGGACATTAGTACTGACCTTTATCTGTCTGGAGTCTATAGAGGGACATTAGTACTGACCTTTATCTGACTGGGGTCTATAGAGGGACATTAGTACTGACCTTTATCTGACTGGGGGTCTATAGAGGGACATTAGTACTGACATTTATCTGTCTGTGGTCTATAGAGGGACATTAGTACTTACCTTTATCTGTCTGTGGTCTATAGAGGGACATTAGTACTGACCTTTATCTGACTGGGGTCTATAGAGGGACATTAGTACTGACCTTTATCTGACTGGGGGTCTATAGAGGGACATTAGTACTGACCTTTATCTGACTGGGGTCTATAGAGGGACATTAGTACTGACATTTATCTGTCTGTGGTCTATAGAGGGACATTAGTACTGACCTTTATCTGTCTGTGGTCTATAGAGGGACATTAGTACTGACCTTTATCTGACTGGGGTCTATAGAGGGACATTAGTACTGACCTTTAGCTGTCTGGGGTCTATAGAGGGACATTAGTACTGACCTTTATCTGTCTGGGGTCTATAGAGGGACATTAGTACTGACCTTTATCTGGCTGAGGGTCTATAGAGGGACATTAGTACTGACCTTTATCTGGCTGAGGGTCTATAGAGGGACATTAGTACTGACCTTTATCTGACTGGCGGTCTATAGAGGGACATTAGTACTGACCTTTATGTGACTGGGGGTCTATAGAGGGACATTAGTACTGACCTTTATCTGACTGGGGGTCTATAGAGGGAAATTAGTACTGACCTTTATGTGACTGGGGTTCTATAGAGGGACATTAGTACTGACCTTTATCTGACTGGGGGTCAATAGAGAGACATTAGTACTGACCTTTATCTGACTGGGGTCTATAGAGGAACATTAGTACTGACCTTTACCTGACTGGGGGTCTATAGAGGGACATTAGTACTGACCTTTATCTGACTGGGGGTCTATAGAGGGACATTAGTACTGACCTTTATCTGTCTGGGGTCTATAGAGGGACATTAGTACTGACCTTTATCTGACTGGAGGTCTATAGAGGGACATTAGTACTGACCTTTATGTGACTGAGGGTCTATAGAGGGACATTAGTACTGACCTTTATCTGACTGGGGGTCTATAGAGGGACATTAGTACTGACCTTTATCTGATTGGGGTCTATAGAGAGACATTAGTACTGACCTTTATCTGGCTGGGGGTCTATAGAGGGACATTTGTACTGACCTTTATGTGACTGGGGGTCTATAGAGGGACATTAGTACTGACCTTTATGTGACTGGGGGTCTATAGAGGAACATTAGTACTGACCTTTATGTGACTGGGGGTCTATAGAGGGACATTAGTACTGACCTTTATCTGACTGGGGGTCTATAGAGGGACATTAGTACTGACCTTTATCTGATTGGGGTCTATAGAGGGACATTAGTACTGACCTTTATCTGACTGGGGGTCTATAGAGGGACATTAGTACTGACCTTTATGTGACTGGGTGTCTATAGAGGGACATTAGTACTGACCTTTATCTGTCTGGGGTCTATAGAGGGACATTAGTACTGACCTTTATCTGTCTGGAGTCTATAGAGGGACATTAGTACTGACCTTTATCTGACTGGGGTCTATAGAGGGACATTAGTACTGACCTTTATCTGACTGGGGGTCTATAGAGGGACATTAGTACTGACATTTATCTGTCTGTGGTCTATAGAGGGACATTAGTACTGACCTTTATCTGTCTGTGGTCTATAGAGGGACATTAGTACTGACCTTTATCTGACTGGGGTCTATAGAGGGACATTAGTACTGACCTTTAGCTGTCTGTGGTCTATAGAGGGACATTAGTACTCACCTTTATCTGTCTGGGGTCTATAGAGGGACATTAGTACTGACCTTTATCTGGCTGAGGGTCTATAGAGGGACATTAGTACTGACCTTTATCTGGCTGAGGGTCTATAGAGGGACATTAGTACTGACCTTTATCTGACTGGCGGTCTATAAAGGGACATTAGTACTGACCTTTATGTGACTGGGGGTCTATAGAGGGACATTAGTACTGACCTTTATCTGACTGGGGGTCTATAGAGGGACATTAGTACTGACCTTTATGTGACTGGGGGTCTATAGAGGGACATTAGTACTGACCTTTATCTGACTGGGGGTCTATAGAGAGACATTAGTACTGACCTTTATCTGACTGGGGGTCTATAGAGGGAAATTAGTACTGACCTTTATGTGACTGGGGGTCTATAGAGGGACATTAGTACTGACCTTTATCTGACTGGGGGTCAATAGAGAGACATTAGTACTGACCTTTATCTGACTGGGGTCTATAGAGGAACATTAGTACTGACCTTTACCTGACTGGGGGTCTATAGAGGGACATTAGTACTGACCTTTATCTGACTGGGGGTCTATAGAGGGACATTAGTACTGACCTTTATCTGTCTGGGGTCTATAGAGGGACATTAGTACTGACCTTTATCTGACTGGAGGTCTATAGAGGGACATTAGTACTGACCTTTATGTGACTGAGGGTCTATAGAGGGACATTAGTACTGACCTTTATCTGACTGGGGGTCTATAGAGGGACATTAGTACTGACCTTTATCTGATTGGGGTCTATAGAGAGACATTAGTACTGACCTTTATCTGGCTGGGGGTCTATAGAGGGACATTTGTACTGACCTTTATGTGACTTGGGGTCTATAGAGGGACATTAGTACTGACCTTTATGTGACTGGGGGTCTATAGAGGAACATTAGTACTGACCTTTATGTGACTGGGGGTCTATAGAGGGACATTAGTACTGACCTTTATCTGACTGGGGGTCTATAGAGGGACATTAGTACTGACCTTTATCTGATTGGGGGTCTATAGAGGGACATTAGTACTGACCTTTATCTGACTGGGGGTCTATAGAGGGACATTAGTACTGACCTTTATGTGACTGGGTGTCTATAGAGGGACATTAGTACTGACCTTTATCTGTCTGGGGTCTATAGAGGGACATTAGTACTGACCTTTATCTGTCTGGAGTCTATAGAGGGACATTAGTACTGACCTTTATCTGACTGGGGTCTATAGAGGGACATTAGTACTGACCTTTATCTGACTGGGGGTCTATAGAGGGACATTAGTACTGACATTTATCTGTCTGTGGTCTATAGAGGGACATTAGTACTTACCTTTATCTGTCTGTGGTCTATAGAGGGACATTAGTACTGACCTTTATCTGACTGGGGTCTATAGAGGGACATTAGTACTGACCTTTATCTGACTGGGGGTCTATAGAGGGACATTAGTACTGACCTTTATCTGACTGGGGTCTATAGAGGGACATTAGTACTGACATTTATCTGTCTGTGGTCTATAGAGGGACATTAGTACTGACCTTTATCTGTCTGTGGTCTATAGAGGGACATTAGTACTGACCTTTATCTGACTGGGGTCTATAGAGGGACATTAGTACTGACCTTTAGCTGTCTGGGGTCTATAGAGGGACATTAGTACTGACCTTTATCTGTCTGGGGTCTATAGAGGGACATTAGTACTGACCTTTATCTGGCTGAGGGTCTATAGAGGGACATTAGTACTGACCTTTATCTGGCTGAGGGTCTATAGAGGGACATTAGTACTGACCTTTATCTGACTGGCGGTCTATAAAGGGACATTAGTACTGACCTTTATGTGACTGGGGGTCTATAGAGGGACATTAGTACTGACCTTTATCTGACTGGGGGTCTATAGAGGGAAATTAGTACTGACCTTTATGTGACTGGGGTTCTATAGAGGGACATTAGTACTGACCTTTATCTGACTGGGGTCAATAGAGGGACATTAGTACTGACCTTTATCTGACTGGGGTCTATAGAGGAACATTAGTACTGACCTTTACCTGACTGGGGGTCTATAGAGGGACATTAGTACTGACCTTTATCTGACTGGGGGTCTATAGAGGGACATTAGTACTGACCTTTATCTGTCTGGGGTCTATAGAGGGACATTAGTACTGACCTTTATCTGACTGGAGGTCTATAGAGGGACATTAGTACTGACCTTTATGTGACTGAGGGTCTATAGAGGGACATTAGTACTGACCTTTATCTGACTGGGGGTCTATAGAGGGACATTAGTACTGACCTTTATCTGATTGGGGTCTATAGAGAGACATTAGTACTGACCTTTATCTGGCTGGGGGTCTATAGAGGGACATTTGTACTGACCTTTATGTGACTTGGGGTCTATAGAGGGACATTAGTACTGACCTTTATGTGACTGGGGGTCTATAGAGGAACATTAGTACTGACCTTTATGTGACTGGGGGTCTATAGAGGGACATTAGTACTGACCTTTATCTGACTGGGGGTCTATAGAGGGACATTAGTACTGACCTTTATCTGATTGGGGTCTATAGAGGGACATTAGTACTGACCTTTATCTGACTGGGGGTCTATAGAGGGACATTAGTACTGACCTTTATGTGACTGGGTGTCTATAGAGGGACATTAGTACTGACCTTTATCTGTCTGGGGGTCTATAGAGGGACATTAGTACTGACCTTTATCTGTCTGGAGTCTATAGAGGGACATTAGTACTGACCTTTATCTGACTGGGGTCTATAGAGGGACATTAGTACTGACCTTTATCTGACTGGGGGTCTATAGAGGGACATTAGTACTGACATTTATCTGTCTGTGGTCTATAGAGGGACATTAGTACTGACCTTTATCTGTCTGTGGTCTATAGAGGGACATTAGTACTGACCTTTATCTGACTGGGGGTCTATAGAGGGACATTAGTACTGACCTTTAGCTGTCTGTGGTCTATAGAGGGACATTAGTACTTAACCTTTATCTGTCTGGGGTCTATAGAGGGACATTAGTACTGACCTTTATCTGACTGGAGGGTGTATAGAGGGACATTAGTACTGACCTTTATCTGACTGAGGGTCTATAGAGGGACATTAGTACTGACCTTTATCTGACTGGGTGTCTATAGAGGGACATTAGTACTGACCTTTATGTGACTGGGGGTCTATAGAGGGACATTAGTACTGACCTTTATCTGACTGGGGGTTCTATAGAGGGACATTAGTACTGACCTTTATGTGACTGGGGGTCTATAGAGGGACATTAGTACTGACCTTTATCTGACTGGGGGTCTATAGAGAGACATTAGTACTGACCTTTATCTGACTGGGGTCTATAGAGGAACATTAGTACTGACCTTTACTGACTGGGGGTCTATAGAGGGACATTAGTACTGACCTTTATCTGACTGGGGGTCTATAGAGGGACATTAGTACTGACCTTTATCTGACTGGGGGTCTATAGAGGGACATTAGTACTGACCTTTATCTGACTGGGGGTCTATAGAGGGACATTAGTACTGACCTTTACCTGACTGGGGGTCTATAGAGGGACATTAGTACTGACCTTTATCTGACTGGGGGTCTATAGAGGGACATTAGTACTGACCTTTATCTGACTGGGGGTCTATAGAGGGACATTAGTACTGACCTTTATCTGACTGGAGGTCTATAGAGGGACATTAGTACTGACCTTTATGTGACTGAGGGTCTATAGAGGGACATTAGTACTTACCTTTATCTGTCTGTGGTCTATAGAGGGACATTAGTACTGACCTTTATCTGTCTGGGGTCTATAGAGGGACATTAGTACTGACCTTTCTCTGTCTGTGGTCTATAGAGGGACATTAGTAATGACCTTTATGTGACTGGGGGTCTATAGAGGGACATTAGTACTGACCTTTATCTGACTGGGGGTCTATAGAGGGACATTAGTACTGACCTTTATCTGTCTGTGGTTTATAGAGGGACATTAGTACTGACCTTTATGTGACTGGGGTTCTACAGAGGGACATTAGTACTGACCTTTATATGACTGGGGTCTATAGAGGGACATTAGTACTGACCTTTATCTGACTGGGGTCTATAGAGGGACATTAGTACTGACCTTTATCTGACTGGGTGTCTATAGGTGACATTAGTACTGACCTTTATCTGTCTGTGGTCTATAGAGGGACATTAGTACTGACCTTTATCTGACTGGGTTCTATAGAGGGACATTAGTACTGACCTTTATGTGACTGGGGTCTATAGAGGGACATTAGTATTGACCTTTTACCTGACTGGGGTCTATAGAGGGACATAAGTACTGACCTTTATCTGACTGGGGGTCTATAGAGGGACATAAGTACTGACCTTTATCTGTCTGGGGTCTATAGAGGGACATTAGTACTGACCTTTATCTGTCTGTGGTGTATAGAGGGACATTAGTACTGACCTTTATGTGACTGGGGGTCTATAGAGGGGACATTAGTACTGACCTTTATCTGACTGGGGGTCTATAGAGGGACATTAGTACTGACCTTTATCTGTCTGTGGGTCTATAGAGGGACATTAGTACTGACCTTTATCTGTCTGGTGGTCTATAGAGGGACATTAGTACTGACCTTATCTGTCTGTGGTCTATAGAGGGACATTAGTACTGACCTTTATCTGACTGGGGTCTATAGAGGGACATTAGTACTGACCTTTATCTGGCTGAGGGTCTATAAAGGGACATTAGTACTGACCTTTATCTGACTGGGGGTCTATAGAGGGACATTAGTACTGACCTTTATGTGACTGGGGGTCTATGGAGGGACATTAGTACTGACCTTTATCTGACTGGGGGTCTATAGAGGGACATTAGTACTGACCTTTATGTGACTGGGGGGTCTATAGAGGGACATTAGTACTGACCTTTATCTGACTGGGGGTCCATAGAGGGACATTAGTACTGACCTTTATCTGACTGGGGGTCTATAGAGGGACATTAGTACTGACCTTTATCTGACTAAGGGTCTATAGAGGGATATTAGTACTGACCTTTATCTGACTGGGGGTCTATAGAGGGACATTAGTACTGACCTTTATCTGATGGGGGTCTATAGAGGGGACATTAGTACTGACCTTTATCTGACTGAGGGTCTAGTAGAGGGACATTAGTACTGACCTTTATCTGTCTGGGGTCTATAGAGGGACATAAGTACTGACCTTTATCTGTCTGGGGTCTATAGAGGGACATTAGTACTGACCTTTATCTGTCTGGGGTCTATAGAGGGACATTAGTACTGACCTTTATCTGTCTGGGGTCTATAGAGGGACATTAGTACTGACCTTTATGTGACTGGGGGTCTATAGAGGGACATTAGTACTGACCTTTATCTGACTGGGGGTCTATAGAGAGACATTAGTACTGACCTTTATCTGACTGGGGTCTATAGAGAGACATTAGTACTGACCTTTACCTGACTGGGGTCTATAGAGGGACATTAGTACTGACCTTTATCTGACTGGGGTCTATAGAGGGACATTAGTACTGACCTTTATCCTGACTGGGGTCTATAGAGGTAGATTAGTACTGACCTTTATCTGTCTGGGGGCCTATAGAGGGACATTAGTACTGACCTTTATCTGACTGGGGTCTATAGAGTGACATTAGTACTGACCTTTCTCATTCTGATGGTCTATAGAAGGACATTAGTACTGACCTTTATCTGTCTGGGGGTCTATAGAGGGACATTAGTACTGACCTTTATCTGAATGGGGTCTAGTAGAGGGACTTTAGTACTGGACCTTTATCTGACTGGGGTCTCCATAGAGGGAACATTAGTACTGACCTTTATCTGACTGGGCGGTCTATAGAGGTGACTTATACTGACCTTTATCTGACTGGGGGTCTATAGAGGGACATTAGTACTGACCTTTATCTGACTGGCGGTCTATAGAGGGACATTAGTACTGACCTTTATGATGACTGGGGTCTATAGAGGGACATTAGTACTGACTTTATCTGACTGGGGGTCTATAGAGGGACATTTAGTACTGACCTTTATCTGACTGGGGGTCTCATAGAGGGACATTAGTACTGACCTTTATCTGACTGGGGGTCTATAGAGGGACATTAGTACTGACCTTTATCTGACTGGTGGTCTATAGAGGACATTAGTACTGACCTTTATCTGACTGGGGTCTATAGAGGGACATTAGTACTGACCTTTATCTGACTGGGGGTCTATAGAGGGACATTAGTACTGACCTTTATCTGTCTGGGGGTCTATAGAGGGACATTAGTACTGACCTTTATCTGTCTGGGGGTCTATAGAGGGACATTAGTACTGACCTTTATCTGACTGAGGGTCTATAGAGGGACATTAGTACTGACCTTTATCTGACTGGGGGTCTATAGAGGGACATTAGTACTGACCTTTATCTGTCTGGTGTCTATAGAGGGACATTAGTACTGACCTTTATGTGACTGGGGGTCTATAGAGGGACATTAGTACTGACCTTTATCTGACTGGGGGTCTATAGAGGGACATTAGTACTGACCTTTATCTGACTGGGGGTCTATAGAGGGGACATTAG
>CM050172.1:112174090-112306788 GCA_027410445.1 Discoglossus pictus | reverse complement strand
GAGGAGATAAGTCAGGAGAGGACATGCAGATGCGGGGTGGTGACATGAGTTAGTATGGAGGAGATAAGTCAGGAGAGGACATGCAGATGCGGGGTGGTGACATGAGTTAGTATGGAGGAGATAAGTCAGGAGAGGACATGCAGATGCAGGGTGGTGACATGAGATAGTATGGAGGAGATAAGTCAGGGGAGGACATGCAGATGCGGGGAGATGATTCTGAAATCTTGTAGAGTTTATTAGTTTAGTGCAGTGTGGATTGAGAAAAGCAAGGGACCAACAATAGAGCCTTGAGCTACCTCACAAGTAAGTGGTGAAGTTGAACCCAACTACAAGACATTAAAGGACTACTATACTCTAACAATAAATGCTGTAAATATAAATACGTGCATATGTATACTTGATGTATAATCTTTGTAATCCTAGTAGTTATACTTTAAAGCTCTTAACTCAATAGGTTTCTGCCCATAGCTCTGTGGTGCTTTGCTCCTCCCATTTTACATAAATAGGGGCGTGGCAGCTGACTTGTGCATATCTCAGGACTGATCTACACCAGATAACGCGGCATGAAGTCGTCTACAGCGGTCCTGCCCCGATTTATGCGATCACCACAGAGAAATGAGCAGAAACCTATAAACATTAAATATCAAGTAGACTTATGCATGTACTCAAATGTAACTGTGTTTATTTGTAGAGTACTGTCGTCCTTTAAAGGAACGGTAAGACACATAACTCTGGAACCAGGAGAGCACAGTATTGCAGCTCTCAGAGAAGCTCAGAGTCTGTAGAAGAAGTGAGATGTATGTAAGGTAATTATGTGAAGTCCATATGTCGGGGCAGCCGTGTGTAGACGACATTCTAGATATGCAGATACGGAGTTAAATAAAATATATAGACCGTACCTTTTAGGCCCTAAAGTGACCAAATAACGGTAACAATCTTAGTTCTCACTTCTCCTTTCAGCTCTTGAGCAAGAATCCAAACTACCGCCTCGGGAAAAGAGGGAACCTCAAAGGCCACCCATTTTTCAAGACCATTAATTGGGACGAGCTTGAACATTGCCAGCTGGCGCCCCCACACTTGCCCTCCATAGTAAGTCTAGTCCAAGATAAAAACAACTGTTCTTGTCTATTAATCATTTTTATATCATTTTTTCATCAAGAATAACAATGTCAACACTTCAAGCTTGATAGATCTTACATTATAATAGTACTTGCTCATAATGTATGTTTTTCCTTTGTACTGATATTCTGTAAATCTTCCACTGATTGCTTCTTCTTATTGTAGTCATCAGATGGAGATCTTTCTGATGAAGTAGAAGAAAGTGATGACTACCAGCTACTTCCAGAATTTACATTCTTAAATTCCCGTTGGAGAGACTAAAGATCTGTGTGGATATTTGTGGACTCTCCACAGAATGTCACCACACATTGGAACATATGTTTTATGAGCATCATCTTACAGAAGCTATGTCTTTGGATTCAGCTTTATTTGGTCAAACAATAGACCAGTCCCCAGGTCTTCTGCTCCAGTCATCAGAAGTATAATCTAGAACTAGCAAAACAATATGAAATGTAAAAGAACAAAAGCCTATAAGGAAGATGTGTGTCTCCTGTGGTCATCCTAGGGACCCTCTGTGCTACCCTGTGGTTCCCCTGTGCTTACCAGTGCCCCTTGAACTCCCTGTGCCCTCCTGAGCTAAGCAAGAAAAAAATGGCTGCCGAAAAAAAGAAACACAATGAAAACGACGCAGAACAACGTAAAACTAGACCGAAGGACGTAAAAAAGTGCTCCAAGGGCCCATAACCTCGCATTTTGTGGAAAACAACATTGACAGCCAATTTTCTAGTCACATATATAGTTATCAGTGTATGTAATGTTTGCTATGTTGGTCACGCTTTTGCGTTCCTCGCAACGCCAGGCTCTCAGAACTTACAAAATACACAACACCGAACACACGCCAGGCACGCTGAAGGCGCTCATCGCAGGGATCGCGAAGAGCGACAAAGGCGCTCAGAGGACCAAAACCATTAAAATTGTATTCCTGTCATTGTCCTACCTTGCAAGCTTCTCCCCCTTCTGCGGGCCCCGTAGACTCCGCCATACCCCCTTCTCTGTTCCCCTTACCTTCTCCCTGATGCTCCCTCTGTCTCCCCCTTTGCACTGTACCTGCTCATTCATTGGTGGTTCAGCGGACAAATGGAGTCCTCACACCTACTGGCACGTCCTCTGACGTCATAGCTAAGTCCCTACGCTGAGGAGAGGACACGGTGGCAGGGGTGTAACTCGATTTGTCCGCTGAACCACCAATGAATGAGCAAGTACAGTGCAAAGGGGACAAAGGGAGCATCTGTGGGGCAGGGGGGAGGTAAGGGGAAGAGAGAAGGGGGTATGACGGAGTCTACCGGGCTCACAGAGGGGGGAGAAGCTTGCAATGAGTGCTGATGGCACTCATTGCGATCTTCTTCCCCCTCTGCATGCCCCATTGAGTTTTGTGCATGGGCAACCTGTAAATATTAACATTGTGTGACAACATAATAGCATCACTATTATATGTGTGAGATATATATATATTAGTAACTTGCCCGTGAACAATGATGGGAATAAGATTTTAAGTGGAGCAAAGTTGTCATTATTTATTCTTTAGGCTGAGTTATAATTTTTTCCAAGAGAAGGAGTTTTGGATATGGTATTATATATGTACCCTATCTTTCATATACTCTGATATAATATCTCTAACAAAGTTCTTGTCACGTTGGATTTTAAATCCTCTCTTTGTGGTGTAAAATTGAAAAAAATAACATCTACATTTTTATGTTATAATTAACTTTATCTGTCAGGGAAAAATCAGATTTATTACCCTCATTAGCTTAGCATAAAATCCTAGGATAGTATGAAAATGTGACTTAAAATTCATAAAAAGTTTGCACACATCAAAGGAGAAGAAAACGAAAATGGAAAACGAATTGAACAAATTGAATTGATAGACCAAAATAACAGTCAAAAAGTTGTATGATTGTAGGTGTAAAATATCAGAAGGGAAATCCAAAGAAGTAAATAATGTATTTCGATAAAAAGAGAAAACCTAAGCAGAAAGAAGATGTCATACACAAATACTACAATGTATTGGTTTTAATAAATTGTATTGCGTTCAATGATCATTTTATGGTATAACATCAAGAATAAACAATAGCATGTATATAAATGTGTAAGCTTTGATCTTTAGAAAATGAATGAACCATATACAAAATGATAACACAATTTGCAACGTTCTAGATTCAGTTATGACAAGATAGCAATTAGCAAAACGAGTATATCTTAAGGCATATTTGGTATCCAGAGATAATACAAGCTATCAGCAGCTAACGTCCCAAAATGGACGGCTTTGGCAGAAAATTACTTAAGCTGTCTAAGATACCCAAAGAACACAATCCTTTGAATAATAAGACAATTAGTTTACATCCTGTTAGTGCCAGATACTCAGTGTATGTTTTATATCTGGTTAGTGCAAGAAGTGATACGCAGAGTATAAAGTCGTATCACACGTGGATAAACAATCAGACGTCTACAATATATTTGGTATTAATATCCGGCGGTTCAGCTTCTTATCCTGTGAAAACAGTAAATAGCAAAATAGCCAGCAAAGTCTTCTATATGGTGAATGTCACTATGAAAGCAGGTTTAGCAAATATGGTATAACCACTAACATGGCCGTTATGTAATAATGTATCTCAGTGACTGGCGAGCTAAATGGCCCTGATATTTATATCACGGAGGCTATTGTATTGATAAGGGGTTTTGTAACAGAATTGATTTCAATCAATTTATCAAGGCAGTCAATCTGTTTTTAACAAGGTGGAATCAAATAGAAAGTAATAACGGTTTGGCGTTCATGTCCGGCCCATGACCCCCAACATTATATTTCAGGTTGTACCCAGCTTGCCAATTACAGCAGAAAGACTGTCTCATTTCTTTTATAAAATGAAGATAATAGAGCATTGTCTATACTCAGTATGAAGTTATCAAAATGGCGATCCTTGCTGACCTCCACTTGTTTAGCGGTAATACCTTGGAAGTGTAGATCGATATAATGGAAACTCACAGAGGAAAAATAGCAGAAGTTTATGTCAAGGAGTGACAGACAGACCACCACACA
Source organism: Discoglossus pictus (assembly GCA_027410445.1). Classification (NCBI taxonomy): domain Eukaryota; kingdom Metazoa; phylum Chordata; class Amphibia; order Anura; family Alytidae; genus Discoglossus; species Discoglossus pictus. The sequence goes on along the minus strand of CM050172.1, from coordinate 112,302,635 downwards.
GAGTGGCCAACTCATCAGAAGACCTCCCGCCTTCCTCCCTTCTCCTCCATAAACCCCCTCGTTTTCCTTGTCATGGGTTGTTTTTCCACCAATCGTGATGGCTGGTGTTTTATTAAACGCATATACATACATAATTATCAATGTTTCACAAATATGTTGTGTAGGGTTGGAGGGCAATCTAACGCTGTTGTAACGGAGCTGGAACACGCAGTCCAATATCTCCGCTGGTATACGGTAAAATCCCCAAGAGGCACTACAGTCTCACCATCCCCGACCTCCCATATTGGACGACACACAATTTGGGAGTCAAATGAATACTGACTTTATTTACCTTTACAGAAATATTTATACATCTCTTTGGCCACAGGTAATACACATAGAGAGAACAATAGGTGGGGTCACACCTCCCAGGGACTAGCCGGCTACTTTGATTCAATAACAGACATTGATAAGATAATGCTTCTCTTTGTTCCATCTTTCACAATGTGAACACTTTACACAATAGGGCTCTCCTGCCTCTAGGAGACCCTAATAGGATTATGTATTATGCTAGGTGTCTGCTATAGTCTGAGCTAATATTCTGCAGAGCATCAACCAACATACATATAATATAACAGTAGGATCATATTTTAACCAAGAATTAAATAACCATAAAACAGGGTAAAACAGTGATGGGTTCCGTTACAGCTGTGTATTAAAAATGGATTATTAGGGAGTATATGTGATCTCTGTTCTAATTATTTCTGTCAACAAGTTTTTGTAAAATAATAAGCCCATTGTGCGATTGTGCTCGATAATGTTTATGTAGAACAATGTGGTACTGAATAGAAATGCGTATGCCTTAACACACTATCTTAAGACCTTCACAATGTTTAATTTTGAGGAGTCTTTATTACCCATGGGAAAATATTTGCTACTTGGCCTAGTCTTCCCATGATTTGTTCACTAGACACAGAAATGCAATTTGTGCAAAGGAAAATTATTTTGACCCCTCATGTTAGAAGAGTATACTATAAGTGTTTGTGTATATTTATAATGGTAATAGCAAGACCCGTGGACAACCATATAATGTAGGTAATAGATGGATATGGTATTCTTTTTACCCTCAAAACCCACTACATATCCCCCTCTTTGTAAGTTGTCAACCCCTATAAGGTAGGTGATACCTTTTAAATTGGCAATAGTATAGTTTTGCTTTGTTAGTTGGATTTTTTTTCAAAAGTTGCATGAATTTGGACAGTTAGGGGGATACTCTTCCTCATTTTGGTGTTCTCAATTATGTTGTGAGTGAGGATGCTCATCCAGGCAAGAATAAGCACAGTGGCTATAACAACAACATTAGTGGTTATTTGCAACCAGTCTCGATTTGCTAACATCTCTATGCTTCATATTCTGATGTTTTTTGGTCCCATATTGCCCATTTAGTAAAATAGTATATTTCCATTGTAGCTTAAGGGGAGTAAGACCCCTTTCTAATTCTCTATCTCTATCCAGTAATCTTTCCCCTTCATCCCAAACAGGCATATGATTAGACTTCCATAACCAACAACCATTTAGATATTAAGAGAATATGGGAGGAAGGAGAAGAGCTCATGGGAGCAGAGAAGAGGAGAGGAAAGCAGTGAAGGTGAGATAGTTATATTATTGGAGACATGATGTGTAGAGACTGTATAAGAGAGTCTGAGAAAGAGGCAGGAGGTTATAATAAGGAAGGTGGTGTGAGGAAACATAATGGCACTGTGTAAGCAAGTATGCTTGAAGGGAGTGGTTAGAGGTGATAATCAGATGTCACTGATTGAACATGTACAGGTAATTAGTATGCCTCAATATATTAAGTGTAAACAAGGGTGGGGACTGCTTTCAGGTGGACTTCTATGGGATATGTTGATCTTCACAGAAATATATCCCACTACCAAGTATATTATTACAGTAAAAGCTCGATACACACAATGTAATAGAAAATGTCCTTTTCCTCTGTAACCAATATGGCTGTAACATGGTTTAGTCCATAAGAGGAAAACAGATCTTCACAGCACATAACTAGTCCATTCCCTCCTAGCACAGCAATTATTAGTTTAATCTGTCCATCCATCTCATAGGCTTAGAGGGCAATAGTTGTCCAAATTGTATCCATGTGTTTGATGACATCTAGAGCTACTGAATCTGCTGGCACGTTGCAATTATAATAATCACTCAATTTCTACTGGAGTATTTCAACGTTAATGGTTGTCTGTCCGTATTCTGGTGTATTCCCATCTTATGTTCCATTTGGTGTCTCAGTCCACTTACCTTCCACTCTCCCCCATCCTCTGGATCAATGTCACCATCATTTGTATTGTTATTATTTGTCCTCTAAGGAATGATTTGATGACACTGTAATATGAGGGTGGTCTTTTAATGTTTATCTGAGTGTTTAGTAAAGTTGAATTAGCACTTTTACCAGACACACACAGTACATCAATGAAATCTGGACTTCATGGGTCTTAATGATATGTGTCTGGGTTTTGAAGAAACTGGTGGAGTTTAGGGATAAGGAGGGTTTGGGTAGGAGGAATGAAGGTACGAAGAACCCCCTTTACCATATGAACGAGGGCTTCCATCCTCCTTGGACAGATGTACAAGGCAGTCGAGGAGCACAAGCATGTCCTTAAGGATATCAGCAGGCATGACCTCAGTGGCCACCCTATGGAGGACTTATGTGTCACTATAGGACACCGGTTCGCTGATTCTAGGCAATGGTCACTCCCTCAAGTCCTCTGATAAGAGAGGATGTACATAGACTGTAGCCATCATTTTATCTAAAAAAAATCTCCAGTATAATATTTCTATTTGAGCCTCATCCACTTTCTTGGTTAATGGGCAGGTTGACACTTGAAGGAAAGGTGGTGAGAATAGGAGTAATTGATTAGGAGTGAATGGGTATATAATTGATAAAGTTTACTATTAACTTCATCCTAATATAATTCTACATCTTTTAAATTGAAATCTATTCTCTAGAATTTATACAATGCCATGAACAGAAGTCACCACTTCTAATACTATGTATATACCATCCTCCTGACAATAATGTGAAACCCACTTAATCTATAAGATCTTCACCTGCACTTTTAATCTGTAAGTGCATCTTCTGTGGTCTGCTATCGGTGACGTCTTAGGGTTAAGGATCTATATTCTTGGTGACCCATGATGAGTTTTGGCCAACTCTAAAACCTCTGCCCCTTGCTGCGCCCATTCTGCCCATCACTTTAACACGCTGCATATTAGAAGATGCGGGGTGGACTGAAATATCTTACATCAAGATATAATTGTGTTGACCTGATCTTATGTTAGTTATATCATTATATGTAAAAAAATATATGTATAGATTCGACCCCCAGTATTTTGTACTCATCTTCTCCCAGTTTGTGTTCCCCAAACCTATCTGTTCCAGGTTTTCTAAATCCCAATTCACTTAAAGGAAAATAAGCTGAACAAGTCTATGAGATCCCCAGAAGAAGCCTTGTATTATAACCATAAAGAAACCCCATACACCAGTCATCAGAATGACGTCTTGTGCCAGTCATGCTCTCACACTCAACACCTGCAGCCAAGGTCATGCATATCCTTCTGCAGGATGGGGTCACTTCATAATTGACCCATTTAACCTTTGACCTGTTCTCTTGTGGGAACCTGTAGTGGTTTCTTCCATTGGCAACATTGGCCTGCTAGACCAAGTGTGCTACTTATATACTGGCCTGAGCTCTGTGATGTCATCTACTGTAATATGAGATTATGTGACAGAGGCACAGGGAGCAGAAGCTTGTGGGAAGTCCAGGTAACAACAAATAATGGCCCCAGATTTACTTGGGTTATAATATATTATCCACAATTAAATACATTTGGTTCTAAATCACTGAATGGACATATTAGGACTAGCTTTGTGGGGCAATCACTGTAAAAACAAATTGAAACAAAGTCTCTGGGCGCGACACTGTCGCACCACCTACTGGTCGCTGCAGGGCACGGCACTGGCGGAGGACAAAACAAGAAAGGTCCCATTAGCCTTTACACTTTGAATGTACCCAGAACTGTGCTTGCCTGTTTATAGGAGAAGCATGCCAAGCCCTGCCTTTTCCTGTCAGATTGAGGATCCTCCTACTTTCTAAAGTCATATTCCTATTGGTTCTCCCACACGGCTACTGGTTTATGAAGACCAGTTATATTATAATTAGTGTTTTCTGCCCACCCAGTGTTTGCCTGATTATTCTGGTGCACAACAGACATGATATAAACCTGGACATAAGAACAGAGACGAGTAAAACATGGTTTAGAAAAGATCCAATTTAATAAATAAGTATAAATAAATTGCAGGAATGTAAGCTTATATGAAAGAAAACACATAAGGCACTATGATTAACTCCATTTTCATAACGCCTAAATAATAAATATGTTGTCTATTAAACGGAGATCTATTATCCAGCCGTTGCGTCGTGGAAATATGTTTGGATCAGCCATGATTCAAAGTGTCTGTAGAGAAAATACAGATATTAAAAATATTACATTTACACAATAAACTACATATTATACAATGATAGCAGATACTGTGGCCTAGCTTTGTGTTCCCCACATTAACCAATAAATTAAATATGTTTAATAACAAATATGTCTGTTGAGACGCACCAGTCACCTTGCTTAGAAGAGCATATTATATTCATCTGCTGCTGTGTTACATCCATTTGGTTTGCTTGTCCTAGATCCAACTTGTGAACAGAGTCTGTACAAACCTAGCAAGAGAGAGCTCTGACCGAGGAAGATCAATTGCTCTGAAATGTGTTCCAAAACATTTTGAAAATCAGCATTTTTAAATGATATAAGCCCAACCCCTTTTTTTTTTTTTTTTTTTTTTAAATAGGAAGAACCTATAATTGTGGCTTCCTTGGCTACTCTTTCAAATAACGGTTCTGCATTCTATGGAAGGTGCTCAAACCAGAATAAAGTCAAAAATATATATAATTTTCAAAAGGACAGGCGTTATACCCACTGAACCATAAATGATGATGTCATACAACTTATTGCTCTATATATGTCTGCTATTACAAAATGTTAATTAGTGCAGGGGTAGTAAATCCTCAAATCCAGGCTTGTGTGTGGCTCTGCAGGACCAAACTTGCCTACCCTTATTATATATATTTGTGGTCGGCCCCCCTCTCCTCTTGCAGCTGTAGTATGCCAGGTGCTGCGATTTAATCTGGCCCATAGCCGAGTGATGCTGAGGAGAGAGGGTAAGGGTGGGTGGGGCGATGGAGGACGTGTGCACAGGTAGGTGTGTACTTGGGGTTTAAGTAGGGAGGAGGGATAGAGGACCCTCCCAGAAACCCAGGTGTGATAACCTGGTAATTTGTGGTCAGGCCCCCTTTCCTCTTGCAGCTGTGGTGTGCCAGGTGCTGCGCCCTATTCTGGCCTGTGCTGTTGTGGTATGCCAAATAATGCGATTTAATCTGGCCGGAAAAAAAGCTAAAAAATAACAATACTTAATGGCTTAGATATGAATATGCCTGGCGAATTTCGGTTTTGGGATTGGGTATGTAACGGCTGTAACAGTTGGATCTCCAGCATCCCATGGCTTTGATAAAGTGAGCGGGAGGCTGGTTTTTGGAGGCTGAAGAAGCTGCACCTATTCTAAATGAGTGACTGGAATATTTAAATGGGTCAAGACCGAGTCTGGATAGAACAATAAGAATGTAATGAATGAAGGACGTTGTAGTCAGGGGTTGACTCGAGATAGGAAGCAGTGGATGATGAGTTGGTTTGTGGACAAGGGAAAGATGGAGGATTTGAAGAATGGTCACTGGGCATGTGAAATCATGCATAGGATAATACGTGACGGTGACAGGGGTGATGCTTGTCTTGATGGGAGTGTAAGATCAGGGAGCATGTGTCTGCCGTGAATGATAATTCCTTTTTGGTTAAGTAGCGTGCTTGATTGGGAGAAGTAATAAACTCACTTGGGCGGAGAAAAACGTAAAATGCTAGAGTGGATGCTGCTCGAATAGTGAGGGAAGTGCTTGGACCGAAAGGATCATGGGAGAGATAGGAGATAATGTGTTTGAGGATGTCGCCAGTGATGGGGAGTCTGGAGGTACTTGGTGCGTGAGCTCTCCTCGTTAAGCCTCAGTGATGAGGTGAGCTTGTGAGAAGTGAAATTGGATGCCCGTGAGGTAGGTTCTGCTAGTGGATATGTGAAGGTGAAGACTATGGTGACAGTGGCTAGCGAATGCAAAATATACGATCAGTATGATAGGAGGTGAAATGCGGTAGTTTGCCATAAACAGGGAAAAGAGGTGCCAAGCTCGGTTATAGATCACTTTGGTGTTTGGAGCAAGTCCATTTTCCATAGTTTGGCGGGCTTGAATGAGAAGAGCATCTATGTTGGGATTCGTGGTAGTTGTTCGGCAGGATTGATGCTACAAAAGTTAGGAGGTGATGAATCCAAATTCTGGGAATCGAAGGAAGTATAGTGCATAAGTGAGAGTTCGAAGGGGTACAGAAAAAAGTTACTTGAGTTGTCTGATCATGTCGTATGTTCGTGAAGAGGTACTGGCGTACTTGATCAAATTGTCTTTCCAGGAATGTTTCCAGGAATTGGAAGCCGTGAGAAGAGGGATTATGTGTCTTAGCATAGATCCTGGACCTGCATGAGGTGGCCAGCGTGCAGTGATGATCGGATTATTGAATAGTAGCTTGAAGAAGTGGTACGTGGAGTTTTCGTGGACTTAGAGTCATGGGACGAGTGAGAAAAAGTGACCATCCGTTCCAGTCAGCCAGAAGAATTTTCCACATGGAGTCATTGAGGGATGCTTTGCTCAAGGTGATTGAGCGATGATGGTTTGCTTCTGGTAAATCCGATAGTAGATGACTGAGAAAGGGTCTTCCTTGAGGTCAAATTTTGTGTGGCATGGTTTAAAGCGTTAGCGTTTGAAGCCGGTTTAGTTTGTTTTCGGTTAACTTGGACTCCGTTAACTCAGTATTTAGGATTATACCTAGGAATTCAAGTTGGTTGATCGGTCCTTCGTTCTTGTCCTGAGCGTAAGGGATGTTTAGTTGGTCAAAAAGGTGCGTAACCATGGAAAGCTGAAACATGAAGCATTGCGTGGCTTAATGAACAAGAAGTCATCAAGAGTGTATGACGTTCGGACATCTGAGCTTATTTAGGAATATCCAGCAAAGTCCTTCAGGGGAAACTGTCAAATATTTTCGAGCTGCTTTTGAGAAGCAAAAGTGAGTCTGACTGCGAAGTAGTACACGTCGTCCCACTTGACGCCATATAGGTTTCACAGGTCGGGGCGAATTGGTAATGGCATCTTTGATATCAGCTTTAGTGAGCCAGCATGTGGGACCGTAGGAAAGAATGGTGGTGATGGCATGGTCGAAACGTGCGTATCTGAGTAAATACTCCTCGGATGGGATTAACCAATTGATGCTTGGTACGCAATGGCCATGGGGAGGTGACAGGTCTATGATGAACCTTTTCCTGAGGGAGTACTTTCTTGTATAGACTCCAAGAGGATTGATCCTCCATATTGGCAATGGAGGATTGTCGAATGGAACCAGTATGTAGCCGTTGGAGACCTCAGACGCTAGGAGTTCCTTCACTACCCCAGGTTCCTGCACTGCGGAAAGTAAATTATCGCATGTATAGGTAACTTGAGGCAATGCTTGCACCCCAGTGTGAAACCCTCTGGCGAATCCGTTGCAGAGATAGGATTTGAAGTGGCTAGACGGGTGGTCATGAAGGTACTGTGTGAATAATGGGAGATTAAAGGCTAATTGTCATTTGGGGTTAGTGATTGAGGGATAAATAGGTTTGGCATGCACCTTGTGCCATACGGAACAGACGAGTAGTAGCCGACATGCCGAAAAATGACACCCGCGAGTGTTAAAATTGTTGCAGATGGGTGTGGTTCTTAAGTAGTGCATCTGGCGGCCTAGGTGGTCCCTAGATAGACGTGCGAGCGGCTATGATTCGTTAAATGACACAGAAAGTGTTAGTGACGGAAGGCTAGGTTGTGAAGTGATGTTTGTGCAGAAGGTTGAGTTGTGCAAAGGGGACTGGCAAAATTGACAAACAGGAGAGCACTTACCAGCGAAGTGACGGCAGGAGAGGTCATGGTCCAGAACGGACCAGTTGGTGTGATAATTGAATTGGGCAAATGATGTGGCCGTCTTGGCAGTGAAGGACAGATGATAATAATATGTGAATACTCCATAACGGTATTCCAGGACCACCACAAAATGGAGGTATTTGGCAAGTTCCTGGCGCATGTGAGGGTGCATCGCGGTAGATCACGAATGCCAAGACGAACTCAATAACAGTGAGCTCGCGGCTTAAACAGGGATCGTTTGAATTGATAGTGACCAATATGTCTCCCTGGGTGAAGGTAGGAGGCTCGGACGAAACAGCAGTTGATAGAGGAATGGAGACCAGGTTCACCTCCTTCCCCTCAATAATGTCCCTCCTGAGATGAGGAGAGATGAAATAGGAGAGCAGAATAGTTGGAGGACTCTCCAAAGTCTCACCTCGGTCTGTGGGTGGAGCAGGAAGGGCCAGGATCGCCAAAGCATGTGGTGGATTTTCGTAATAGGACATCCTATATTGGAGCGTCTGGACGGCGGAAGTCAGATCCGTTATCATACGGTGGAGTTGCAGATGCAGGGAATGGAATTCCTCAGCTGGAACGCTCCTGCATAAGCCGTGGGACCGTCCAATGACTGGGAGCGTGGATGAAGGTCTAGCCATAAAAGACGCAGATCTCCTACCCCCCCACCCCCCACATTCCGGTAGAGATAAGAATGGGGGACCTGTGGGGCGCTTAGGTTATGGTGTTGTAGTGAAGTTATTAAATAATTACACAGAGATGTTTTTAACTTTTTGTGAAAATATTTATTACAAGTTAACATTTCAACTATTTTTCTGAAATATTAAACTAATAAAAACATATTTTTACAACATTCATATTTTTTTATATTGTTGTTGGTGAATATTCTTTAATGTCCTATAATATTTCCTCAAAGGGGTCCTGTTCTGTGGTTAATTATTTACGAATCAAGCGTGCTTCTATGTGTGCCCTAATGGGCTTTGTTCCTGGCCTTAGCTTTTCCCCACATTGAATCAATGCTCTGTGTGTGGGCGCCGCTTTCAGGATTCACAAAATTTAACAAATGATTGACTTGCAAATGAGTGTATTCCTCATTTGATAGTCGCTTATAAGCCCTCAAGTCGTCCGATATGAGGATCATCCCAGGTTTAATATGTTCTTTAATTATGGGTATTAATGTCGAAGATGTTCGGTCTGGGAGCGCTACCAGGAAAGCCTCCTGTGTCTCACGACAGATCCCATCAAACACCCATTGTTGGGATAGTACTTGTCCAATATGATTTTTTCACTTTGAAAAAACACTTTCATCAATCTCAACTGTTAGATTGGGTCCATCAATTTTCATAGGATTGCGCAGTAATGATGACGCTCAGACTTCTCGCATGTAATTGTTCCAAACAAGCGTGGTGTTTTTGTTGAGGAAAAATTATTTTTCACAGAACGGGATTGTGGTATACTGCTGACTCCAGGCGTACATAAAAATATAGCAGTTTGTAATTCTATACGTGAGCCAGCAAACCGAGTGTTGCTTCGTAAACCAACATTGATGCGACAAGTTTTGATATGGCATCTCCAAAATGGTCTTTTTTTAAATATAATTTGATATTGTGGTTTTGTGGGCAGGTACGTGAAATATGAATGAGTCTTTTTTTGTTGTAGAAATTCTATGGCATCTTCTGTAGTTTTAATTGTGTGGATTAATCCAAATAAATTCATATTTCTTTAATAATTATATTTTTTGTAATTAATTAAATTAATAAATGTAATTTTAGGGGGGTTTATTTGTTTTATGTGTTGAAGTATTATTTATAAAATGTTAGATACTGAGGCTGGTTGGTCCCAGTGGGTATAGTTAGCGCTAAAGAATGGCCTGATGTAGTAATGGCTCACTTGAAGGTTCGCATCTCTTGCAAGAACAATCGTTCTATTAATTGTTAAAACGTATTACGTGCAGGGGCTGTGCTGCTTCCTCAATTGAAACACCGTTCCTGTAGGTGTCTAGAATATGTATAAAAGCAAGAGGGAAGGGAGAGAGAGGGGGCACAAACTGCTAGTGCAGATCAATAGAAAAACTGCTGTGCTTTTTACTTTCAACTGTTTGTGACTCTCACCTGGAGAGACCTCAAATGTTATGTGGTATAGAGATTGCATTCAATATAATCTCCAAGTGAAATGTCAATCTTCTTCACCTTCGGCAAATAGATCCCAGTCTCCTATTGCCAAAGTACATTAATTATAGTGTATACACTATACATAAAAAATGGAGTATAACGTAATGTGGTAAAGTATATTTATATATTATTAATGGGATGGGTATGATGAATAGCCTAGAGGATCTGACAATGTCAGTGCTGTGTATATGGTGTATTGCACAGTAACTCCACTTGAGGCTTAATATGGTCAAAATAATAATAATTAAAAAAAATAATAATTGTATGTGCTGATATCAATTAATAATGATATCTGTAAAACAAAGGATAAGTATAAATAATACAATGATGAAATAAAAAGGATAAATGTAAGTACTAAAACGTGTTTCGCTGCTCCTGATGCAGCTTCTTCAGTTAGAAATATCCTTGGTTGCTCGAATGACTGCTCAGTCAGGACTAAAACAGCATGCTACAGACAACAGACTGAGCAGTCATTCGAGCAACCAAGGATATTTCTAACTGAAGAAGCTGCATCAGGAGCAGCGAAACACGTTTTAGTACTTACATTTATCCTTTTTATTTCATCATTGTATTATTTATACTTAACCTTCGTTTTACAGATATAATTATTAATTGATATCAGCACATAATAAATTATTTCCAACATTTTTTTGACCATACTAAGCCTGAAAAATGGAGTTACTGTGTAATACACCATATACACAGCACTGACATTGTCAGATCCTCTAGACTTTTCATCGTACCCATCTCATTAATAATATATAGATATACTTTACCATATTACGTTATACTCCATTGTTATGTATAGTATATACACTATAATTAATGTACACTAGCAATAAGGAGACTGTGATCTATTTGCCAGAGGTGAAGAAGATAGACATTTCACTTGGAGATTATATTGAATGCGATCTCTATACCACATAACATTTGAGGTCTCTCCAGGTGAGAGTCACAAACAGTTGAAAGTAAAAACCAAAGCAGTTTTTCTATTGATCTGCACTAGGAGTTTGTGCGCCCTCGCTCTCTCTACCTGCCCTCAAGTATTTTTTATACTTCACTTTTCTTTGCCAATAGTGCCTTATTCTTCTATGGCATATCTAGTGGTGGAGAATAGTCACAGTCGGTGGCTGTTGTGCTCCTGATATTCTGGTCTGTTGAAGCAAGCTCCTTGGCATGGTATTGGTGTTTGGTCTATCTTTTGCTATCAGAGGTGTAAACGACCGCACAATTCTGCTGGATACCAGGTTATATATATATATATATATATATATATATATATATATATATATATATATATATATATATATATATATATATAAATATATAAATGTAAGGTAAGGAATAGCAGTCATAAATTGGAGGGTGGGACATTTACATGTAGTATAATTAAGTATAATTTACAAAAAGGGTAGTAGGTAAGTAGAGCAGCCTTCCAGCAGAAGTGGAAAGCAGAGTAAAATCATTGCAGTATGACTAGGATAAGCATAAGGATAACCTGAGGAATTATTAAAGGGACATGAAAGATTTTTCCTTTGTTGCATCAGAAAAATGGTATTTGATAATGTGTCAGTGTAAAAAAAAAAAGCCAGAGCTGTGCATATCAAGCCCCGCCTCTTTCAGTCAGCTCAGATTTAGGACCCTCCCACTTTCAGGGAAAAATATATTTTAAAAAACATTTCTCACACAGAATAAACCATTTTTGTAATGTGATCTGTTACAGGCTTGAAAAACAGCTGTGTTCCATGTCCCTTTAAGACAAATGTTTTAGGTAGATACAATAGATGGTCTATATGGGTATTTGCTGTCAAATGTATGTTTCAAACCCATTTACAAAATCTGTCGCCTCATTTTCCTTTCCATAACTAGACTCCTGAATGACTGTGCAAGGGGCAGCCATCTAGACTCCTCTTTACCTCGGGGATGCACTCCAATATTTACAGTATTCTTCCAGCTGACCTATTCCGTCTATTCCACAAATCTTGACTCATCTCCTGGTTTCACCAGCTCCACATTTACAACCATAAATAAATAAAAGTTCTCACTCGTTGGAAGAGCTGCTGGGACAGGAACCGCGACGCGCTCCTCCCCACATTTTGCTGTCCTCCGGTCTTACAGTGTATGTAACCGTACAGGTTCGCCGACTGCAGAGACATCCCGGCAATCACAAGTGCCTGAAGTCAGGGCACAGGAGAACGGAGTCAGGGCATGGGGGAATGTAGCCGGGGCGCAGGGGAATGGAGCCCGGGCATGGGGGAAGGAGGTCAGGGCACAGGGAGTGGGGTCAGGGCATGGGGGAATGGAGCCGGGGCACAGGGGCATGGAGCCGGGGAAGGAGGTCAGGGCACAGGGAGCAAGGTCAGGGCACAGGGAGCAAGGTCAGGGCATGAGGGAATGGAGCCGGGGCATGGGGGAAGAAGGTCAGGGCACAGGGAGCGGGGTCAGGGCATAGGGGAATGGAGCCAGGGCACGGGGGAATGGGGGAATGTAGCCGCGGCATGGGGGAAGGAGGTCAGGGCACAAAAAGCGGGGTCAGGGCGTGGGGGAATGGAGCCAGGGCATAGAGGCATGGAGCCAGGGCACAGGGGAATGGAGCCGGGGCATGGGGGAAGGAGGTCAGGGCACAGGGAGCGGGGTCAGGGCATGGCACAGGGAACAGAGTCAGGGCACGGGGGAACAGAGGCAGGACTATGGGGTTAACATCCAATGGTGGGAGGTACATGCAGGCTATACATAAATATGTTATTATTGCTTAAAGGGCCAATGTGGCCAATCTGTTCCCATTTTTCCTTCACATAACTAAACTTGATAATGGACAAAATATATTTAGAAAGTTGATCCTGTCTGCTTCTTTCTCAGGAGGGTTAGTCCTCTGCATTCAAATTCCCCTTTCGACTTAGAAAGCAGATCAGCAGAAAACAATATTCCGCAACAATTCAGCATAACCTTAGCAGCTAACATTACAGAAACGTCAGCTCTAAAGGCAACCATAACTCTACAGCAATGTGCGAAAAAAACATTTAAAAAGAAAAAAGTGACCTTTATGTAAAACAAAACATGAATTCCTTTTTATCTTGTTTGTGCAGCTTCTGCCATCACAAGGTCTTATTGTTGGTGGCAAAGTTTTATGAAATTACTCTCCACCAAGACAGCTGTTTCCGGCTAAGGAAACTATAATATGAAATGCAATTCATAATAATATATTGTGCTCTCCAAGCTTGAATAAAGAAACACGACTGATGTTGCTGGTTTTGATTCCTTGATTGAGTGAGGTTTGTGGAAAAAAGGGATCTTTTCCCCAACACTCTTATCATTTAACCCTAAGAGACCTGACTTCAAGTGGATATAAAAGTTGTTTGTACTGAAAATGACACATAGTTCTAGAGACATTATTATTATTGTTTATTTGTAACGCGCCAACATATTCCGTAGCGCTATACATAAGTTGAGTTACAGGCAATGACAATTTCAAGATTAACACATTGCAAAGATGGAGGGCCCTGTCTGAGCTTGGAATCCGGTGTCCATAGCGCTTTCCCTAAAGCACCGCGCAGGATTGAAACTTGCGGACTTACAATCTAAATCTAAAGTGACATCATAAGATATAAGTTATTATAGCTCATTAATACAGGACTCACCAGCCATTTTAATTTCAAGGAAAATAAAGTGCTGAAAAAAAATACCGTCCAGATCAGAGGACAGATAATAAGCCCCAGCCAGAAGATACGGGCTTCAACCTCCGTCGCTGCGCAGGAATGAGTTGGGGCCTGGAAAAAGAACAGCAGCAGTTAGCAAATTTCTGGACTAAATGCCCAATAATATATACCGTATATACTCTAGTATAAGCAGAGTTTTTCAGCCCTTTTTTTAAGGCTAAAAAGGGCCCCCCTCGGCTTATACTCGAGTCACTCTCCCCCCCCCCCCCGTGTCTCTCTAACCCCCCCGTGTGTCTCTAAGCCCCCCCGTGTGTCTCTACCCCCAGTTATCTCTTTCCCTCCCCCCTCCTCAACCTCCCCCCTCAATCCCCCTCAACCCCAACCCCCCTCCTCAAGCTATACCCCCGGAGCAGAAGCAGGTAAGTGAGAGGAAGGTATTTAGGGGGGTTTAGGTTGAGGGGGATTTAGGTTGAGGAGGGGGGTTGGGGTTGTGGGGGATTGAGGGGGGAGGTTGAGGGGGGTCAAGGTTGAGTAGGTGGGTTGGGGTTGAGGAGGGGGTTGAGGTTGAGGAGGGAGGTTGAGGAGGGAGGTTGAGGTTGAGGAGGGAGGTTGAGGTTGAGGAGGGAGGTTGAGAATGAGGAGGGAGGTTGAGGAGGGGGTTGAGGATGAGGAGGGAGGTTGAGGATGAGGAGGGAGGTTGAGGATGAGGAGGGAGGTTGAGGAGTGGGGAAGAAATACAGGGAAGGGAGAGGGGAGAAGAGACACAGGGAAGGGAGAGGGGAGAAGAGACACAGGGAAGGGAGAGGGGAGAAGAGACACAGGGAAGGGAGAGGGGAGAAGAGACACAGGGAAGGGAGAGGGGAGAAGAGACACAGGGAAGGGAGAGGGGAGAAGAGACACAGGGAAGGGAGAGGGGAGAAGAGACACAGGGAAGGGAGAGGGGAGAAGAGACACAGGGAAGGGAGAGGGACACAAAAGGGGGACACAGAGGGCACAAGAGGGACACAGGGGGCAGCACATTTCCCACCCTTGGCTTATACTCGAGTCACTCATTTTACCCAGTATTTTGTGGTAAAATGGGTGCCTCGGCTTATACTCGAGTATATACGGTATATATATATAATATAGATACAACTGGTTGGTATTAAATGTTGAGGGAAGCTACTTAAAGGGACTCTAAGAATAAAGTGAATAAACAACTTGATGTTGGGGTGATAAAGAGCATGAAAAAACTGTCTGTTTGTTGTTATTAATTTTTTTCTGAAGTGGATCAGTCCTGAGAAATTCCATGTTGTTATTATTGTGTTTGTATGCAAATGAGCAGGTGGGCACATAGCCCCAAATTGTGTGCCTGCGCACCATGCGCCCCTCAAGCTGGGTGCCGGCTCCACGCCAAGCAAGCAGACCACCCGCACCATCAGCCTCAGCCCAGGGGGACCTCTTCATTCCAAGCTACCTTTTTGGCTTCAAAGATCCACTGACTTTTGCCATCTTCATCAATCTGGTTCCACCAGCGTAACCCGACCAAGAGCCTCCCGGTCACATTCTGGAGAAGCAGGAACGGTCAGTTAGTGTCCTAAGCAAAACCATCCTACATAAAAGAGGATGCAGTCTAACATGACCGGACGTCTTGATCTATCCTCTCAAAAAAAGAAAAAAGCCAAAGAAAAGGGGCCTGCATGAGTTGTCTTAGGTATAGTTGGACTTTTAACACTATTGTTTCATTATTTTAAATTAATGTACTAATCACAGATTTACAAGCATGCCCTTAAAAAAGAGAAGTTTTAAACATCACAATAGCTTTTGTTTGCATGTGAATGAGCGCTTAAAAAAACTGTAAATAATGTAATAATGGTTTTTAGGAAAAAAATATTAGAACTATGCGCTAAATATTTTAGTTTTATCCATTGTAACCATTTGGGGACGTAGCTCCGTGACTCTACTGGTGCCGAGCTCGGACTCGCCCTAAATAGAAATAGTCTGTGATTGTTCCAGAAAATATCCTATGTCCCCCCCTCTACTCAAACAGTAACCCCCCCTTTTGCGGTCTGGTTCCTACCTGTGCTGACCCTCAAGGCTCATTCCTGACAGCCGCCCCCAACACTCCCATTGGCCATGAGTGAAATCGTCAATAACAGCTTTAAGGGAGGACGGGGACACATTTATATTTTAGAAATAATCTGATCAGACTGAAGTATGTGCATTATTTTGTTTAAAGCATACATTAGTGTTTCATACTTATCAGATCTGCCCAGGAGGCTTTATCTGCCTTCTGGTCAGTGGTAAACCTGGATCAATCTGAATAAAATTTGCAGCTTTCTGGCCACCACAGAACACCTTATATGGGTAGAGACAAGTATCTCCGCTAGCGCCTGCGACAATACAGTTCAAACGTAGGATTTAGAAACCACGCTGAATTAAAGGGACATGGCAGCTCCTGGTGTCACTGGTATATAATATCCCGGGGTATCTACTGACATTTTATGTACAATATGTTACTAGGACGTTTTAGGCAGTAAATACAATATAATCACTTCTAAATAAAATATGAAGATACCGAGGGATATTATATACCTAGTAACAACTACCAGTCCTCTTCTATGAGAACCACAGGGGTCCGATACATGGCATGAAGTCCAATATGTAATGGTGCTGGCAATGAGATGACCATACCTTACCTTGACTGACCAAAAGTCACAGGACAGAAGGAGCAGAATGGTCACAAAACAGGTGACAAAGCTTTTGCTGAACCAGTCACAGAACAAATAGGCAACAATGGCACCGACCCGAAAGAACAGGTGGAAAAAGGTGGCCAGGGGGTGCCTGGGGAGATAAGATGGGGGGAGACAGCGGGGTCAGAGGGGCGACCCCCAATACAGACAGACAATAATCTGGATGAGAGGATGGAGCGATTCCCAGGTCATGTCAGCTAAAAGTTTAAAAAATCATATAATATCCTGTTTTGAAGAACTACACTTAATACACAACATGTGTTAGAATAGGTTAAAGAAAATAATGATTAATTACTTTTAAATGCAATTATGATGCTGAAGGATCTACAGTTTTCGTTTCTCGAGATAAACCAAGGTGCGAGGAAACTGAATGTAGAGAGGAAGCTTCTATTGGCACAATGGGAATTTGGCAGTGACAACTGCCAGTGCCTTCATTAAGGCTAATAAAATGCTCAGCACCTCCTGTTTAGAGGGAAGTCTAGTAATGGAAATGTACGCCTGCAGTAAAGAATATTTGTACATCATTTGAAAAATAGAAAGGCTGTGTTTATATTGTACATGCAGACACGCATTATAATATGTACCGAGGGGCGAAGGAAAGAGCCGCCCCTAGCTATGGGGGATGGAGACAAGTGGTGTGTTACGGGAGCAGGGACCTTGCTTTAATTATATATATATATACATACACATACATACATACATATACACACACACACATATATACACACATACACACACATACATACATATATACACATACACACGCACACATACATATATACACATACATATATACACATACACACGCACACATACATATATACACATACACACGCACACATACATATATACACATACATATATACACATACACACGCACACATACATATATACACATACATATATACACATACACACGCACACATACATATATACACATACACACGCACACATACATATATACACATACATATATACACATACACACGCACACATACATATATACACATACACACGCACACATACATATATACACATACACACGCACACATACACACGCACACATACACACGCACACATACATATATACACATACATATATACACATACACACGCACACATACATATATACACATACACACGCACACATACATATATACACATACACACGCACACATACATATATACACATACACACGCACACATACATATATACACATACACACGCACACATACATATATACACATACACACGCACACATACATATATACACATACACACGCACACATACATATATACACATACACACGCACACAATACATATATACTAGGAAATTGCCTGTCAAAAATGACGGGAATAAAATTATGAGGCTGACAATGCTGTTTGACACACAATGTGAGGCTTTTTCTCCTCTGAGCACCGCGTTGAACGCCTTTGGCGCTCATTGCAAGCCTCTCCCCCCGTGTATTTCAACTTTCCTGCTTTGCAATGATCACCTTCAGGGCGCGTGGCTCGCAATGAGGCCCTTGCTAAGTTCTGCGTGCCTGGCCTTGCTGAGCCTCGTTTTCATCCTGTTGCAGAATTTTTACGTTTTTTCGGCCGCCATTTTTTTTCTCGCTTCAGTGGTTTTTGATCGTTAAAAAAAAGACAAAATATGCCTCAAATTAACTTACAACCTCACTCGCAGGCCCCCCGGCTCTCCCCCTGTGCTGTCAGTGTGTACATTTATTTGAGGCATATTTGTGTTTTTGCCGTCTTTTCCAGTTTGGTGGCTCGGCCGTTAAAGTCATATTTTTGTGAACCCCGCAGTCCATTATACGGGCCGAGGCTCGCCAGCGGCACCACACTTTTTTAAGCGCGTAACTCTAAAAACCCACCAAAAAAAAAGAAATCATGTACAAAACATTATACCCTGTGCTGTGTGTGGTATAAACAGGAAGCCTGGGAGTGAGGGTGCAATCGTATTACACCCATATTTGGCGGTTTTTAAAATTGGAAAATCTAAGCAAGGAAAAAAATGGCGGACGAAAAAAGCTAAATTTCAGAAACAGCATGAAGACGAGGCTCAGCAACGCCAGGCGCGCAAAACTCACAAAATACACGAAGCTGAAGACAGTAACATGAACAACGCCAGACACGCAGGACATTCATCACACACAGAAAAGAAAGACACAGGGAAGGTACAGGGGGGAGATGCTGCAAAAAGACACATGGGCGCTCATTGAAAGCCAGGCGATGAGCGCCCGAAAAAGGCGCTCATCGCGGGGCTCCTGTCATTGTTGACGACAAGTTCCTAGTATTAAATGAGTATTGTTGTGAACTACCTACTCATAAGGTACACAACACAAGCTGGGATCCCACCCCATGCTGAGGCAATAACCTTGAAACCGCTGTCTGTTGGTAGGATTCCCAGCTTGTGCATAATCCAACCTTGGCTTTGCATAAAAGCTGTGTAATGCAGCGGGCATAGGCTTAAAGGAAGCCATGTTTAAAATGGTTTATGGATTGAAGAACAAAGCATTTGTGGGCATATTTGCATGCCATTACTCAGTTTCCCAAACATCAGCTTCATAAAACATTTAGATAGTGGGACATAAATCCTAAATCAATATTAAGCCCAGTATCCTTTGTATTAAAAAATGTAATCATTTTAAAATGTTATAGTTTTTCACTCTTGGATAGTGTTGAAATTCCCTCTGAGTATTTTGATTTTAAGGTTTTTGAATGGAGTGATTTTTTGGGGTGTAATGGTGCCCAACTGGGGTACAGTTCCTGCCTTCATTGTGCTTTTTTGTTCTTCAAAATAAGTTTTTATATAGCATAGGTTTAGAAAATTCAACTGGTATCTACATATTTGGCTACATTATATATAGTTTGGCTCCTGAGGCCTTACCGAATGAGCAGGAAAGCTCTTTATATTGGCTAAATATTTTTTTGGGAGTGAAACTGGGACTATAAACGCAGTGGTCGAGGCCTGGGCTAGGCCGCCATTTTGTCTAGCCCTGCATGTGCTTCCTCCTGACAGGCACGCCTCCCACAACCGGGTAGACTTACTAAGAGAGGCACGGGACTGCACTCCAAGCTGACTACATGCCGAAGATAAGGCACAATTGGCCGCTACTGAAGCAAGCGAGCCCAACAAGGGCCAAGCAATCAAGATAAACCCAAGAGGTGAAGAGGGCCCGGGTGGAGACGCAGAAGCCAGGCAGAGAGCGGTGCTTGCATTGCATGGGACCTGGATCTGCCTGAGGACCCCGGAGGTCGGCCAGGTATACAGAGGAGGGTCAGCAGCTGCCCCAGGTCGTGGGGAATACAGCAGGAGACGGAAGACACCCCAGCCTGCACCCAAGCAAGTCCAGCAAGGTCCTGGTAGGAAAGAACAGCCCCAGAAGCACAGAGGGCCAAGGCGGAGACGCAGGCAAATCCAGAGGTCGGCCTGGGACACAGAGGAGGCACATAGGCTGCCCCAGGTCGTGGGGAATACAGCAGGTGTCGGAAGACACCCACGCTGGCATCCACACAGGTCCAGCAGGGCCCAGGTAGGAAAGAGCAGCCTCCGAAACACAGAGGGCCCAGGTGGAGACGCAGGGGAATCCGGAGGTGGTCTGGTACTTAATAGAGGCACAGCAGCTGCCGCAGGATGTGGGGAATGCAGCGGGGACCTAAGGGAGGACCCTGAAAGAAGGCTTCACACAGTGAGGGGAGCAACAGCAAGGACAACTTAGTGCCGCCACCACTGCATTCAATCAGGGTCAAGCCTCAGAGAGACAGGCCCACACTGGTCAAGCCTCAGAGAGACAGGCCCACACTGGTCAAGCCTCAGAGAGACAGGCCCACACTGGTCAAGCCTCAGAGAGACAGGCCCACACTGGTCAAGCCTCAGAGAGACAGGCCCACACTGGTCAAGCCTCAGAGAGACAGGCCCACACTGGTCAAGCCTCAGAGAGACAGGCCTACACTGTCTCACAGCAAGTATACAACATTCATAAAAGCATGGGGCCAGGGTGGGGGAGATATTTATTTGTACCCAGGGAGTGGAACCCCTGCCTGGAGCTTGTGCAACTTGGGGATCCCCTGAACCTGCCATAAATTTAGTGCCACATTGTTAAGGACTGCCTGATTAGCTCCCAAGAGGATTGTACACCTCTATGCGGCCTTATAAATTCTGGGGTTTGAGCACTCACGGAAAGGGCTACTGAATCCTGCCTTTAACACTCAGATTTGATTAAAGACGGGTTCTGGACTGTAACTGTGGGCTTTAAAAAGCAAGGACTGTTTTGCTCTAAATCCTGTGGGGTGCATCCATGAGGAATACAACTCACGGCCACCATCATTTTACTGGATAGGATATGCAAGTGGGCTATTATTTGTATATTCTTGTTTTCTAAGCTTTAATTCTGAGAGGTGGCCCGGTTATCACAAATACAGTTGCACTTACAGGGTGGGGTTTCTGACACAACAAAGGGCCATTTTGTGGCATGCAGACACGCCCTTGAGAGTTTATGAACATCAACAAACTAACTACCCAGCCAGTGGTGACTTTTATAAAGAGCATGTATAAAATAAGTGAGCCCACAATATAATGTACCACAGGATAGCACTTTATAGGTCCCCTAGTATAGAACTACAAGAAAGCCATTATGAAAGCAACTATTAAGGCACTCTTTAAATAAAAAGACTAAGTACTGTTATCCAGACCCTGTTACTAAAAGTAATTTTGAGTAAACTTATTTTATGGTGTAAAGGCTTATGATGTTTTTACCAGCCATAGAATAACCTAGATACACGAATGCAATAAGGTCCAATATTAGACATGAGGCCTGGGAGCTTCTCAGCCCACTCGCCCCTCTCTCAAATAGAATAAAGATCTTGATTTTGCGTCATTGTTTTCGGATGTTAGGATTTAGGGTCCTTTAGCTTTGTTTTCGTTTTTTTCGGCGGCCATTTTTTCTCTCTAAACTCCAAAATTTGAACTTAAATCGAGGTGTAACTTCACTTGCAGAGGTCCTGGGCGCCCCCCCCCCTTGCTGTGGGTAAGCTTTTTTTGTGTTTGTTGTGTGTATTTATTGTGTTTCTAATGTTTTTTAGGTTGCGAGGGTTGCATCCTTGTTTTCGGATCTCGTACGTCTTTTTCGGAAAATCCGTAGGTGCTTGGTGGTGTTTTGCGTCTTCAGACTGCTGTAGCCTCGTTTTCTTTGGCTGCCATTTTTTCTCTCGCTTAGGGGATTTTCGGGTGTCTAAACTCTTTTATTTTGAGTTAAATTGAGGTGTAACTTCAGTTTTCGAGGTCCTGGGTGCCCCCCCTTGCTGTAGGTAAGCTTTTTATGTATTTGTTCTGTGTATTTATTGAGTTTTTCATGTTTTCATGTGCGCCGGTTTCGGGCATTTTTTGCGAGCTCATATTGGGTCGTTACGCGTCTCGTAGCAAGGGTTAAGGAAGGTCGAATAGTCACTTTTTTATAGTCTTCCTCATTCTAGGGGTCTTTCTGAAAAGGACATGGATCCTTTACCCCCTAGGCACTTACGTGCGTTAGGTTTATTTATGAGGGTAGGTTAGAATATGCAAAATGTTGTCACAAGTTTTTCTACTTTCACTGTCATCAGTTCATTAAAATGCACTCTCTCTTTTTCAGGGTTATAAAATATCAGGCAGAGGGCTTGCCCTCTTCATGGGTCTTCCTAGGATGGTCCTCCTCACCGGTCCTCAATATTAGACCCGGAACTTCATAGGTCAAAGGGAGGTAAATTGTTTCAGTTCACAAACTAAAACAAATCAAGAGTCACCTTGCTACTTTAAATTTAGTTGCCACATGGAAGGAGCAACACCCTAAGGACCGAGAATATTCATTTTATTCCTATCCTCACGACTCAAACACAAGGATAGATTACATATTTTTGGACTCTTCCTTATTATTAGAATAATAAAAAAAAAATGCAATAATCCCTTGTACTTGTTTGGACCACTCAATGGTGAAAACTGTGTTAGATTTACGGATAGAAAATAAACCCCCATATTCCTGGCATATAAATGAAAATTAGCTTCAGAAAAATTGCAAGAAGTTAACCTTAATGCAAATTGAAGAGTTTAGAAAGGGATAACCAACAGCACCCCACCCCTTCAAATAGGATCAGGATTGATGAGATAAGAGCA
Source organism: Discoglossus pictus (assembly GCA_027410445.1). Classification (NCBI taxonomy): domain Eukaryota; kingdom Metazoa; phylum Chordata; class Amphibia; order Anura; family Alytidae; genus Discoglossus; species Discoglossus pictus. The sequence goes on along the minus strand of CM050172.1, from coordinate 112,279,788 downwards.
GAGATAGACATTACACTTTCTGAAAGAACGGAACAAGCTCTCTGCTGGATGCAACATAAATTTTACCACAAGGCAAACAAGCCGGTTTCGCTTTTAGCTAAAAAGCTCAAATCTAATCAGTCACAATCGAAGGTTTACTAATTAAAATCCTTCCAGGGGGCAATCACATCCAACGCATCTAAAATACAAGAGATATTCTTTGTGTTTTATGAAAAATTGTACGCGTCCTCAAAAAACCTGGATTCCCATGGAATAAACAGGTTTTTAGGCTCTTTAGATCTTCCACACTTGACAGAGGAGAATCTGACACATTTAAATAAGGCGATTACCTTAGATGAAGTCCGAAATACCACTCTTAGCTCCAAAGTTCGCAAGGCCCCAGAGCGAGATGGGTTCACAAATCTTTAATACAAAATTTTTTTTTAATCAATTAGCCCCTCATCTTACTACCCTTTACAATGCCAGATTGGATTGGCAGCAGCTCCCCCCAAATCTAAATCTTGCAGAGATTGTTCTCTTTCCAAAACCGGGTAGGGACCCCCTTCAAGCAAAAAACTAGAGGCCAATTTCACTATTGAATTGTGATATTAAATTCCTGGCCAAAATTATGGCCGACAGGATTGCAGACTTTCTGCCGTCCCGGATTCATAATGATCAAGTGGGGTTCATACCAGGCGGGGGATAATATTTGCAAGATTCTGAACCTGATGCACCATGCGAAGCATAACAAACTGTCAGCCTGTTTGCTCGCCCTGGATGTGGAGAAAGCATTCAACTCAGTATAATGGCCCCATCTTTTAGCGACACTTACAAAATTTGGCTTTAAAGGAAGATTTATTAATCTGATCCAAAATTATTATAAAGCTCCTAAAGCTAATCTAAAAATTACAGGTCGTGCTGGTCCAGCTCTTCACATCGGGAACGGGACTAGACAGGGGTGCCCTCTGTCTCCACTCCTCTTTGCCCTGCCCATAGAGCCACTCGCTCAGACGATAAGAGCAACGTCAGAAATTAAAGGTATCCAGATAGGACTTCAACAGTTTAAAGTCTCTCTTTTCGCAGATGACCTGTTATGTTCTCTCTCGGATCCAGTGAGGTCAGTCCCAGCTCTGATGCAAATCATAATCCTTTATATAGCTTACTTAAAAAAGATCTGATTAGTTGGTCTAAAGCTCACATTTCATGGTTGGGCAGGATTAATACAGTGAAGATTAATATCATATCTAGCATTATGTAACTCGTTAGAACACTTCCTATACCTATTAATAAGAGAGAATTGTCAAGTTTTGAAAGGTTAGTATTTACATTTTATTTGGCAAGGTGGCTCGGCCAGGGTTTCCAAATCAAGCATGTATAGACACAAAACAAAAGGGGGATGATCATGACCTAACTTCAAACTCTACTATAGGACATTGCAACTACCATTTGTCCCCCTGGTGCACGCAGTATCGTCTCATCCCGCTTGGATGTTCATTGAGAATTGGGGCATGCGCCCGTTCTCATGGGACACAGGAGTGTGGTTGGCTACTGCACCAGCCCTGTTAAGAAACTCGCCAAACCCAATGGTTAAACACACAACGTCGTGTGTAACCTGGGCACATTGCCATTCTACGCTTTTCCCCAAATCACTCTAACATCAATATTTCTACATCCACAAGCACCTACGGATATTACAGCCATGGCTCAACATTGGTGGAGATTGAACAAACTACATAGGTTGGGCTTGTGGGTTAAGGAAGGTCGAATAGTCACTTTTGAGGAATTAAGGGATGTGACGAAGTGCCCTTCGCCACTTTGTCTTGGAGAGGACTGTTTGCCAGCCTCCTGCCCTGCGACTATGGCCCTGGTACATATTGCCCTTCAAACACAGTATTCGGCCATACCAGAGTGTATGTCACTCTTTCTGGCCCTTTACATACAGGGGGGTCATTCGGTACTTGCCCTGTGTGAACCATGATACCACAGATAGCTATGCCATGGAGCCCATTCATATAATGAAAGACTATGGGAAAGACTTTAGCTACATGGCAATTGAACTGTGTGAAGATGATCTGAGCGCTATTCGGTAGTTTTGTGCGCTCAGATCCCAGCTGTAACGGAACCCATCACTGTTTTACCCCGTTTATGGTTATTTAATTCTTGGTTAAAATATGATCCTAGTAATATACTTCATGTATGTTGGTTTATGCTCTGCAGAATATTGGCCCCAGGCTAGTGCAGACCTTGGCAGGAGACATAATCCTGTTATAGATAAGGAAGTCTATTCATTCTCAAACATAAGAACAAAGAAGGCTGATTTAATCAATATCTGATTATATCAAAGTTGCCAGGGAGCCTCAGGGAGGGGTGACCACACCTATTGTTCTCTTTATGTGTATTGTGTGGCCAACTATGGGGGATGTGGATTGCCATGCTGCCAGTAAGATACTTTTACTAACTTTTGAACTCCTGGTCTGATTCATGCCATTTTTTTATATGTTGTTCCCCTGAGTGAGAGCTATTGAACGGTGCTGGACTTAAAGGTGTACCCCCTGTTTTTGGGGTACATCCAGAATGTAGTTAAAATTGTGTCTGTTTTAATTGTGTTACCTGTTATCTGAGGGGAGGAGACGTGGGGGTTGAACCATGTATATAATTGGCTGTGATAATTATGTGGGTGTAGCCCTTCAGAGGGCACCATTGCATAAAAGGAGATCCCCTGTCATTAAAGTTCTAGTTCTACTTGACCCTTCAAAACGTAGCCTCGTCTCGTTATTGGAGGGGATTGCTATATCATACTGGGGATTGCTACGCTTTTGCATACTCCCTTGAGCTGTAACTACTGAACGCTTGTTCCTGATGTGCTCTCCTTGGAGAGGTCTTCCCCACACGATCCTGGATGCTGGAGATTCATACAGCGTGGAAGGAAGACGGCGCGGCTACGGCGGTTGTGGAGTCTGTGGTGGTTGTGGAGTCCGGTGCGGTGCTTGTAGGCCTTGACGCAAACTAGGACGCGTCTATCAACGGAGGTACCCGGTCGGGGTGCCAGTAGATCCATTACAAGGGATAAATACGACCTCCCCATGTATCCGCATTAAAACTATTGCAGATTGCGACACTTCGTTTCCACAATGACCAGCTTAACAGATATGCCCCAACATAATAGGTTTTCAAAGATTTGTGGAGAGGCCCCTCTGACTAAGGGAATGATAGGTGAATTATAGAACACTTTTAACACCCCCTCAGAGAGAAATAAGGTTAACTATATATTGGAGTGGGAAAGAGACCTGGTCCTCCATTAGGAACCTAAAAAGTGGGAAACATCATGGTCCAATATATTTAGGGGTGCCTTAAATTATAGTGTGCTGGAAACCTCCACTAAGGTCCTACATAGGGCGTATATCACTCCTGATAGGCTAGCTAAGTGGAATAGATCTGAGAGCCCAAGCTGTTTCAGGGGCTGTCCGGATCAAGGTGCAGCAATTATGGAAATAAGTGGGAGGTCTAGTGGCAGATATTATTAAGCAAACGATAAGGCTATCAGCGGAGAACTGCCTGCTGGGGATAACCCTAAGCTAACCCATTCCCCGAAGAAACTCATACAGTATATCATGTTGGCTACTAAAAGCCATATAGCTCGCAGTTGGAAGACCAACTCTCTGGGTCCGGGGGCAGTGAAGGCGAAAATACACTTCATTGTAACAAACAAGAAAATCACACACTCCTTAGCTGACACAATGCCTAAATTCCCCGATATATTGGGTTGCTGGATAACATACACGGACATCCGAGTTCTTACAACAACCTAGATAATTTGACTATCCTAATCAAGGCAGTAGAGAAGAGAAAGAGAGAGCCGGAGAATCTTGTCCCAGTGAGTAAGAGTGCTTAATGTTGAGAGTTTTCAAGATGTATGGATATAACCAAGATTACATTTTTGACATTTTTTTTATTCAAATTGTTTAGGTTAAGTTACTATTTTTGGTTTCCCCCCCATTATTACGGGGGACCCCCTTCAAGGTAATCAGTGATTCCTAGGATTCTATTGAAAATCTTTACTGGCCATATGACCAAGGACACTAATAACTTTAACATAGGGGGCATTACCTATAATCTATGGATAATTTGTCAAGTTTTAAGATTAAATAATGGTTAAGGTTTAAATTCTACCATTAGCAAAGAGGAACATATGGAAAATTGGAGGAGGCAGATGAAATAGCAATTATTATGGGTATAGTTTTATGCCATTTGTATTTCATACCAGAATTTCATAGTAGAGATTACTTGCTTTTCACTAAAATTCTTGGAAATCTACAGGTCTGGGCTAAAGATGTTTGTGTTGGATTCAGACTGTTATATTGTACCTTTGCCATTTTGTTTTATATCTGTCTCTAATAATAAAAATTCATTTGAAAAAAAAAGAAAATTTAACTGGTTACACAGAAAACATGAAAAAGTCTGTACCAAACCAAGCAATCAGCTATATCATTTGTACAAGATATCTAGAGCCTCATTCAATTTGAAGGCTGCATCTCGCGGTATATGTCTGCGGGCCCGCCGCAGGCTCATGGGCTGCTACAAATATCGTGCTATTCAATTGAACAAGGATGCAAGTTACGGGCCGAGGCCTCAAGCCTGTAAACTCACCACACATACCATGATTTAGGTGAAACACTGTGTGAATACAATTGAGGCTCCACCACCTGTTGAGTACTAGTTGCCTTACTTTTGGTTACCGAGTTTCACATAAATCATGGCCTGTCTGATGGCTCCTGAGGAGAGGATTGAGAACCACTGCCTTATGTCCCCTTCAACCACACGCCTCAAAATATATATATATTTTTTTTTTGGGGTGAATGATGTGGTCCTTGAAATGATGTAGCATTTTAAATAAGTTGTTTGTTGAACAGTTTAATAATACAGGAAGTTTATATATCTGCACTTTATATATTTATTTGCACTTTAACACTTCTGAAAGAAAGATATACAAATTTGGAAAGTTCAGGACGGTTTAGAGAATCTGGGTTAATACATTAAGTGGGTTGTGGTGCACTGAGAGGTTGTATTTTTTGTGGTATTTGAAGTGAAGTAGCATTATATAAAAGAATCGCTTAGTAATATATGAAGAAAATGCACTAGCACTTTGCTCACTTACAAACACTTGGATTTTTGTAATTGGGTAACATTGAATTACTATACACACACATATATATATATATATATATATATATATATATATATGTGTATTACATATAAATTCATTTATAAGAATATTTTAGAGGTTAGAAACAGATATGCACTGAAAATGGGGTGTAATGTATTAAAAGTACTTCTGGTTATGAGAAGAGGCAATCCAAATAAGACTCGTTTAGTAATATAAGAAGATGTTTGTAATTTTATACCCTGGCAAGATAGATATACAATTTTGAAAAGTTAAAATGGTTTTAAATCATTTAGGTAAATACATTAAGTGGAGAGTGGTGCAATAAGAATATTTTTAATGTAGTAAAATGGAAGATTATGCACTGGTACTTTACTTGCTTAGATTTATTCTGATACTCTGAAAGATTGATACATACATTTGGAAAGTTAAAGTTCCTCTAGAGAATCTAGGTTTATACATTAACACCTTAATACTGCAAATGTTAATTTTTTTAATAGATATGTTGAACATATAAATTATTTAATATAATTTTACAAGGTGTATAAAAGATATAAGTAGCAGCTAATTAAGAACAAATTGCTTATAAGAGGTTTGGAATCTGGCTCTCCCCAAAATGACCAGTTTAGGTCTTTTTTATTGCGCCCATCATTTCTTTACATTGGCAAGTTTAGGCCTTGTGGTGGTGGTGTCACCAGAGGGCAGTAGAGAGCCCTTCAAGACTTCTCCCCAGGAGTGAGATGGTTAAGAAGATCCTTAAAAAGCTTGGCTGTGGCTACAATCAAGACCTGCTGCTGCCTCCAGGTGGAGAGCTGTTTGACAGAGCTGGAGTGTTGTGGAAGTGGGCAGGGCCGAAGTCAGAGGCCGCACTGAAAACTAATGGACCAAAGCCAGAAGCTTTGAAGAGCGAGCATGCAGGTAAGAGGAACAGAAAGTCCCTGAAGGTGATGACCGAAAGAGGGATCTGCTTCGGAAAGAGAGGCCGGAGATACAGAGCCTAAGAGAGAGGTGAAAGGGAAGGACATATCTGCTACCTATGTTTGGACTGTATGTTTGCACTTCTATGAAAGACAGTAAGGGAACAACAGTTTAGTTATACAGGGCTTCAAGGAGAAGCTAGGATTTATTTTCTGCTTTGTTTATTGACATGCTGACAAATAAACAGCACAAATCGGCTAAGCATTTAAAGGGCTCCTGTATTCTCCATTTTGGTGCTGGATATTAGGGCACGGATCCTACCCACAATATATATCTTCCCTCTATATCAATTGTTTTAAACTCTTCCTCCACCACTAAGTTAGCTTTAAATAATATCAAGACTCCCCTTTTTTTACTAGTATAATTAGCATCTACTCTCTTCAAAAAAGATTTATTATTTAATAGATGGTTATACTTCATTTTCAGATGTGTTTCTTGTAAGCAGATTATTTCTGCACCTGATTTATTATATTCTGAAAATGCAATTTTTCTTTTAATGGGCATATTCAATCCATTGGTGTTATGTGATATTATCCTTAATGACATAGTTTCTTTATTGACTTAATTCCTCTTAACCTATGTTTCCCCTTCCTATCCTCACTATTTAAAATGTGTGTTTCTCTGTTCCTTTAAGCATACATACTGACTACAAGCATACCGAATATGACCCATACTATCTCTCATGTTGGGTCAAATTCCTACGGGCTAATTAGCCAATGTTTAGAAGTGGTAGGTGAACCTTTCTAATGGAAGCAGCTACCTCCCAGTCTCTCAAAAAAACCTATAAAAATCTATCTATGCAGGATTATTAAAGCATTTCTGACAGAATCTTTACCTCAAAATTTGAGGGAACAAACATAAAAAAAACAAAAAAACACAAGCCCAAAAACGGAAAAGGGCAATGTATTATCAAGCCCTTCTCATCCTATATATATATATATATATATATATATATATATATATATATATATATATATATATATATATATATATATATATATATATATACGGCCTATGTTGCCCAATTCCAACTCTCTGCAAATTTCCTATAATCGGGTACCAACGCTTCATTTATTGAGATTTCTCAAATTATATTTATTACCTCTGTCATCCTTATAACTACATTTTTATCTTTAAAAATGACAGTGCCAAATCCTTATCTATAAACATAGCTATGTAACTTTTAACCTCTTAATTAAAGTGACCTGTGCTAACATTGTACCTAAGACCTTATATTATCCTCTATGTATATTTCCCTTCTTTAATAGAAGGCTATTTCTCTACCACCAATGTAAAGGAAAGAAAAAGGGGGGAAAAGGAAAAATCCAATATATGCAAATTTCAATCCCCTCTTTCCCCTTTCTCTCAATTTTCCTTCCCCCAACCTCCCCATCTCCTATCCGCCCTCCATGTCTCACTACTTAATATCATATCCATTCTGATCCCCAACCTTTAAGGCTATATGTGAAATTTTATGACCCCTACCTATTGTAAAGGCAGGAGATTTATTAAGACCTTTAGAGGTTAATTAAACTAAAAAGTGCATAGATTTTTACCATTATTATAAAATTACCTAAGCTCTCATCCGAGAGATCTACTGCTCTTCCCTCCTTACATTTTTATGACACATTGGAGGGGCGGAGGGGACGGATGTAGGGGGAGAAACCACCATATAAAGGAAAGACGAAAAGGAGTGATCTAAATAAGAAAAAAAAAAAAAAAAAGAAAAACATTTTAAAAAACAATTATCAGAAGCTGCAATCATCCTCTGTCGTGGGGATCAGATGTCAATCTTCTAGATAGATCTTCCAATTTCTCAGGCAGTCTGTTACCTCTTTGACTGAGTGAATTCTATACCATCTGGCGTCTTAAAATATTGCAAGTCCCTGTGGAAATAACCATTTATAGCGTATATTTTCTTTTCGCAGAATATTCTAGAGTTATTCTAGAATATTCTTTACGTTTATTTAGCGTGTATGCTGATATATCCCCAAATATTTGGATATTCTGGTATGGTGGTTTCAAGATCTTCTCTCTATAACTTGCAGGCATAATGTCTTCTTTATAATTCAACAAATGCACTTTGACCAGGACATCTCTAGGTCTTCCATTCTCTTTATTTCCTGATGTCTGAATTCTATGCAATAGATCAAATTTGTTTGGTACGGTCTCAAAATCTGGAAATAACGAGGAGAGGAGCTTTATTATGTATTTTGTCAAATCTGTGTCTTTAAGATCTTCTGAAATTCCTTTTATTCGTATATTATTTATTTTAGATCTATCTTCCAGGCTGGAGATCTTATTTGTTAAATCTTGTATTTTTTCTTCTAGTTTTTTATTCTGTGTCTGGAGCGTGTTATTTTCCATTATTTGTTTGTCCATTACTATTTCTATGGCCGTGACTTTAGTGACGCAGTCCTTAATGGCCTTAGTATTAGAAATTATTTGTTCTTTAATTTCTGCCAAAAAGTTAAGCTGGAACTCCTCTAATAAGGTTTTCATTCTAGTCACCGTTAGTAGCTCTTCTAACTCTGGTGATTTTTCTCTTATCTCAGTATTATCGTCTATACTGCCCAGACTTTGGTTCGAGGTCAAGTCTGGAGTTTGATCTGTCTCAGATGACTCCATTCCCCCTTTCCCTTTTTCTTTTGATTCTAGTTTCGGCAAAAACATATTATTCATTTTTTTTAAGTTTCTTCTCTTTATTTTTAGAGTTCCTCATCCTGAGTTATAGATGCAAGGTATATTTATTCCAGCACTTTGACACAGATACCCTTATATAAGCTTGCTTTTCCTCTCTTTTCCTTCCCTCTTCAGTTTTGTTTCCAGATAAGGCCAATAAACGTGCTCAGTTACTATACTAACAGTAAGGAGAGATATACAAATATGCAAATGTCTCTGATAACATTGATTCTGATTCTTTGTATTACCGTCAGTAACAATACAAGATAAATAACGTTGCTTTTTTTTAATCTGGCTCTGTTCCTTTAAGAAAGCTGTTACCATATCAGTCAGCATTTCAGTCAGCCATGTGAAATATCCCAGAAAATGAAAAGCCCCCCACTCACCATTATAGTCCTTTCCTTCTACAGTTTCTTGCTTATGTCAGAATATATTTTTAAGATACAGGAGTTCCCTTTATGATATGTGTTCAGGCATAAAATATCATATACAGCATATTTTGTTATAATGGGAGTGCCCCAGGGACTAATATCAATCCCATCACTCATCCCCCGCTGCCTTCCTCAGCCTGCCAGCCACCTGATGTCTCACAGTGTGAGTCCTGAGTCTCTAGAGTTTGTTGCTCCACTTGATGGTGCTATTCGATCTTGCACACTGGAGATCTCAGCTCCTCTTTCTCCCAGATCTGCAGATTCACTGTGATGGTATTCTGGGCTATATTAGCCCCCTTCGTTTGGTGCTCCTGCTCCTGAGTGGTGAGTGGGGGCTATGCAATTTCGCCTGAGGCTGAAAGGGCTAAGGGGACTTTATAATTCCTGTCTCACAGGTGCCTGTTACCTCAGGCAGGAGAGTAGCTGCCTCCATTCACCTTCAGCCGCTATTCACGGCAAACTACATCACTTCCGGTCTCAACCCCATGGGTGTGGTGCTCATCAATTGCTGATTATTCCTTAATATCTAAAAAAAACTCTGTGTGGATTAGATCTGTATGACATTATCCATGATTATTTTCATCTGTTTAATTGAGCAGATATAGACAAGTTGTAAACTCTATGCACATGACTGGTTTCTTAAATTAAATTGAGTGATTTCTGATAATCCTTTTTTCATCAGATTTTGGTTGCAGTGGTGTAGTGGTAGGTGCTATGCATCATGCTTTTTCTAGACTATGACATTACCCCCTTTAGGTATTCCCTTTCCCAAAAACAAACCTCTTGCCCTTCTGGGATCTGCCCACACCACACCCATGATATTAATGCACATTCTTGTCCATTTCTGAGTCTGCTCAGTGTATAAAATAAAGCTTTGTTATACCGTTCTCACCGTGTCAGTGTGTTTTCAGTGGTTGGGAACATCCACATACATCACATTTGTGTCACATTCCTATATCAGTAAAATAATGAGCCCTAGGTACCATGTAATCGATTAATACATATAATAATAATAATAATAATAATAATAATAAGATATAAAATAATAATATATATAACATATAATAACAAAGGGTTAATGCACATGCAAAGTCAAATTTGTTATAGTGTGGAATATCAACATTCCCCTGAAGGCCTGATAACAATATGATAATGGGTATACATCTTGGTACATGTCCACCAGCAATGACGTGGGACTTTCCAGAATCGGCGTAGCGGAGATTATCCCTGATGGAGGGGAGTTGGCTGTTGCTCCATGTGCCTCTGTGCAGCCTCCATGTATTTTTGTGGCCATTCCTGATGGGTTAGAGTAGATTAGTGTGGTGTATGTTTCCCTTGGTCCCCTTCTGGATTGCCTACTGGTGGTGGTGAAGGGGCTTGTGTATCTCAATGAAGCTGTGGGCTATACCATGTAGGGCCACTGTAGGTGGGCAGGTCACAGCAGAAGTTAGACACATTAGAGTCTAGTGGAGAAGGAACTGGCAACCCTTGTGGATACGCACAAACAGAGACATAATTATGTGTGCTGCAGTCCATAGGGTCACAGAGAGTCGGACACATCTGAGGGACTGAGCAACCAAATCTACAACTCCCGCCACCAATGCGCATGCGCCTTCACATATTGAGTAACCTCCCGCCACCAATGCGCATGCGCCTTCACATATTGAGTAACCTCGCCGTTACCAATACGCATGCGCCTTCACATATTGAGTAACCTCCCGCCACCAATGCGCATGCGCCTTCACATATTGTGTAACCTCGCCGCCACCCATGCGCATTCACATATTGAGTAACCTCGCCGCCACCCATGCGCATGCGCCTTCACATAGAGTAACCTCGCCGCCACCAATGCGCATGCGCCTTCACATATTGAGTAACCTCGCCGCCACCAATGCGCATGCGCCTTCACATATTGTGTAACCTCCCGCCACCAATGCGCATGCGCCTTCACATATTGTGTAACCTCCCGCCACCAATGCGCATGCGCCTTCACATATTGTGTAACCTCCCGCCACCAAAGCGCATGCGCCTTCACATATTGTGTAACCTCCCGCCACCAATGCGCATGCGCGGCTGGAGCGTAACACACTATGAAAACTATTATAGTGATAATTAATTTTGAGAAATTGTATAGTCACGTAAATACTTGGCTGATGAATTAGAAAAAAATTAACTTTTCTTTGCTGTGTAATTTTACCAAAAATAATTATTTGTTGAGATGCATGGCGCAGTACGTTCTGAGATATATTTTAAAACATTTCAAATGCTGATCGATCATAATATTTATAAAAGGGGAATAAAAGGTGGTGTAAGGAGATTTTTCAGAGGAGGCTTAGCCTTACCCAATTTATTTATTTGAATATTTTGTTGCCTATAATGAAACTTTGCATTAAAGATCAGAGCCCAAAATGTATTTAGATGGAGAAGACCATATCCCACAAGGTTAGAGTGGACCAGTTATTATGGTATAATGTAATGGTTCTCAAAGACATAGCTATTATTGTACGTAGTATTCTGGTAGCTAAAGTGTTGATTACCAAAAATTGGAAAAAATATACAGTTCCGACATAGAATGAGATAAAGATATTGTTTTCCGAAACAGACAAATTGAGATTGATTTTAAATATTCAAATGCAGTTTCAATTAAGAACATACGGACAAAATGGATCTTGTGGGACCATTATATGCAGCAGCCTGTTTAAATCTAAATGACATTTCCATCGTCCTTCCCAAGTCCACCAATCCATTATTATTTGTGTTAGGATTGTTGTATTTTGTGGTTTGATGAATGTTTTATTGTATTAGTTATTTATGTATATATCTGGATGTATCCGTGGAGATGTTTTTATTTTACCAAAGAAAAACAAATTAAAAAAATGAATAAGCTTCAGTACCCTTTAAGGTTTCACAATCCGTCTTACCAGCCGCCCTGCACCAAGCCCGGCAAACCATGTCTGACAACCTCGCGGTAAATGCAAAGGAAACGAACGATAGAGCCCGGGATCTCTTCAGGAATGTCCCCATCGATCCTCACATGCCCATCGCTCTTTTGATCTTTTTACACCTCCACCCAAATATCATTAAAGGTACCATACCATGAAATGTAGCCCCTTACCTGTTACCGTCACCTACTGCCTCCCTTTAGAGCAATGCTGCCTAGACACTACACTCTGTAGAGCATCAAAGAGATTAGAGTAGACCCCAACTCCATCCTTTACGTCACCTCTCCAGCCAGCCTTCATCACCCTCCATTACATTATTTCTCACCAGATTCAGCCAAAACACTTTCACTACTGTGCACAATCTAGTGACTTGCCCGTCAAAAATGACGGGGCCAAAAAATTGTAAGGCAGGTAATGCTGTTTGCCACAGGCATTCGTTTTTTTGGTGGTCTGAGATCTCGGCGCTCATTGCGAGCCTCTTGGTTGTTGTATTTTTTTGATCAGAGGCGCTTTCGCTGTTATTGTAAGGTCGGCGCTGATCTGCTTTTTGCGCGTATTGCAAGGCTGTTCCGTAGTGTAGTTTGTGTGCTATGAGCAGCGTTGGTGCTCGTTGTGAGGCGCGCAGTGACCGTCTTTTGTGTTTATTGCGATAGTGTTTTTTTTGTGTTTATGTATTTTTGTATGGTAATTAAATAATTAATAAATTAATAAATGAATATACTTTACCTATTTGTAAGTAATATATGCAGGAAGCACTGTGCTGAAGAGCTGACAATCTGTTTTGATGATCCTGCAGCATACAATGTAGGTTTGCAGTGTTGTGGAGCTGAGGTGTAAGTGTCAGCAATGTGCGCAGTGTGTAATGTAAATAGGCTGCGTGCGCGAGGGGAAGCTCTTAGGGTAGCTGGGTACTTCCGCATTGTGTAAGTTAGTGTTGCAAAATATTGGCGAATGTGTATGTGAATGATTAAGCGTCCTTGTACGGCTTTTTGTAAAATTTGTATGTGTTTCGTGGTGTTTTGCGGCTTTAGGGTCCTGTAGTCTAATTTTTTTCTCTTGCTTAGGGGATTTTCGGTTCTCTAAACTCTGTAATTTGGACTTAAATCGCGGTGTAACGTCACGTGCAGAGGTCCTGGGGGCCCCCTAGCTGTGGGTAAGCTTTTTATGTCATATTTCTGTGTATTTAGACTTTTTTTAATGTTTTCGGCTGCGCGCGGTTCGCCTTTAAGGTCGTACTTTTGCGAGTTCATAATGTTTTTTTCTAAGTCCCGCGGCTCTTATTATTTTAGTGTATGTCCGTATTTAGTCATTGCATGTTTGAAAAAATACATCGAAGTCCTAATTCTGTGGGCGTTTGTAACCGCGTGCGCGGCGCCGTAGAGCCTCCACCTCCACCAATGCGGCCCCTCCTTCGGCTCATTGCAGCCGCCGTTGTCATCCCTTAAATGGATCCGTTTTTTTCTCTACGGCGCCGCGTCTCTCCATTATTATGTGGACAGAACCATTCTCTACAGTCACAATATACCAGCTTCCAATACAGCACAATTACATATTTTGTCTAATAATAGAAGTGTAGTTCTTCAACACAATATATGAGGACATTTATCATGTAAAAGGGACCTGGAATCAACAAAAACATCTGAAAACACAAATGAAACAACATGGCTTCCAACTCACCTTATATCGACCATATTGGATCAGACCGGTATCCCAGGATCCTTCTTTATATGATCGGGATGGAAATACAATAAGAATGACTATATATAAATGTACTAACCTGATGGTGGCCTTCCTCAGCGCCAGCTCCTCCTCATTTCCTAAATCCAGACACACATCCTCGGTATCATCCACAGGGACCTGAAGCACAAGAAAACCGATGGATAAAGGCAAGAAATGTTTAAAGGGCCAGCGTACTCACTTTTCATGTAAAATCTGTTTAGTTCACACTTTACCAAGACAGCCAAATCATTGCTATCTCAGTTGAATTTTGTCACTTCCTTTCAGCAGTGCTCAGGAAAATGAGAGGTGGGGTGGAGTACAGCAGTGGTCATTAATGATATATTGTGGCTAAAGCTTTGATTCGCTGCTGTTTGTATATTTAACGTTCATTAATGGTGAACTAAAATAGGCTTAATATGAAACACTAGCCCTTTAAGTAGTAAAGAACAGGATAAGCACTTTTATATTTACGGTGAGAAAACTGAAATTAGCTAAATCCAGCGTTTTATACGGATTGGCTAGTATGGGGAAGAGTGTACAAGCACTTCCATACCGCTGCCTCATTGCTGCACAGCACAGGAGTAAGATACACTGTCAGTGAAGCGAAATGACAAATAAAAATGCAGCCAAGGCGTGTACTCGAGGGCCAGGTAAGTGCTCTTACACTAGCCCGCTGTGTACTCGAGGGGCAGGTAAGTGCTCTTACACTAGCCCGCTGTGTACTCGAGGGGCAGGTAAGTGCTCTTACACTAGCCCGCTGTGTACTCAAGGGGCAGGTAAGTGCTCTTACACTAGCCCGGTATGTACTAGAGGGGCAGGTAAGTGCTCTTACACTAGCCCGGCGTGTACCAGAGGGGCAGGTAAGTGCTCTTACACTAGCCCGGCGTGTACCAGAGGGGCAGGTAAGTGCTCTTACACTAGCCCGGCGTGTACCAGAGGGGCAGGTAAGTGCTCTTACACTAGCCCGGTGTGTACTCGAGGGGCAGGTAAGTGCTCTTACACTAGCCCGGTATGTACTCGAGGGGCAGGTAAGTGCTCTTACACTAGCCCGGTATGTACTCGAGGGGCAGGTAAGTGCTCTTACACTAGCCCGGTATGTACTCGAGGGGCAGGTAAGTGCTCTTACACTAGCCCGCTGTGTACTCGAGGGGCAGGTAAGTGCTCTTACACTAGCCCGGTGTGTACTCGAGGGGCAGGTAAGTGCTCTTACACTAGCCCGGTATGTACTAGAGGGGCAGGTAAGTGCTCTTACACTAGCCCGGCGTGTACCAGAGGGGCAGGTAAGTGCTCTTACACTAGCCCGCTGTGTACTCGAGGGGCAGGTAAGTGCTCTTACACTAGCCCGGTGTGTACTAGAGGGGCAGGTAAGTGCTCTTACACTAGCCCGGTGTGTACTCGAGGGGCAGGTAAGTGCTCTTACACTAGCCCGCTGTGTACTCGAGGGGCAGGTAAGTGCTCTTACACTAGCCCGGTGTGTACTCGAGGGGCAGGTAAGTGCTCTTACACTAGCCCGGTATGTACTCGAGGGGCAGGTAAGTGCTCTTACACTAGCCCGGTATGTACTCGAGGGGCAGGTAAGTGCTCTTACACTAGCCCGGTATGTACTCGAGGGGCAGGTAAGTGCTCTTACACTAGCCCGCTGTGTACTCGAGGGGCAGGTAAGTGCTCTTACACTAGCCCGGTGTGTACTCGAGGGCCAGGTAAGTGCTCATACACTAGCCCGGTATGTACTAGAGGGGCAGGTAAGTGCTCTTACACTAGCCCGGCGTGTACCAGAGGGGCAGGTAAGTGCTCTTACACTAGCCCGGTATGTACTAGAGGGGCAGGTAAGTGCTCTTACACTAGCCCGGTATGTACCAGAGGGGCAGGTAAGTGCTCTTACACTAGCCCGGTGTGTACCAGAGGGGCAGGTAAGTGCTCTTACACTAGCCCGGTATGTACTCGAGGGGCAGGTATATTATATATTTTATGAATTACTACAGATCTTTATATAACTTAGAAGATACGCCTAATTTCTCTAAACCTTCTACGATAAGTCTCCCCAAAATATACTAGAAAACAATGTGACATTTTGGAAGAAGATGTCTCTGAAAAAGAAATAGAGTCATGTGTTAACTCTTTAAAGATCAATAAGGCACCAGGACTTGGTGGGTTCCCAAGTAGCTATTACAGAATTTTTCTAAAATCTATATTAAAGCATTTGAAAAACACA
This sequence comes from Discoglossus pictus, assembly GCA_027410445.1. Lineage (NCBI taxonomy): Eukaryota > Metazoa > Chordata > Amphibia > Anura > Alytidae > Discoglossus > Discoglossus pictus. The sequence continues at coordinate 112,263,684 of CM050172.1, read as the reverse complement.
TTTAATGAGATAAAAACTATAGGAAAGGCACTGCAGGACATGTAAGAGGCAACGATCATAACAATTCTGAAAGAGGGAAAAGATGAATCTGTATGTACGAATTACTGTCCAATCTCATTACAAAAGATAGATATAAAGATTTATGCTAAAATTTTAGCTCAGCGTCTGAACCCTATACTTCATCAATTGATTGACCCAGACCAAACTGGATTTGTAAAAACAAGCTAATGTTCATAAATTCATTGATATATGTGCATATGCTAAGGACAAAAAAAATTCCCGTAGTGGCAGTGACATTAGATGCCGAAAAAGCTTTTGACCACAGTAATTGGGAATTTATCGAGGTGACTATGGAAGCTTTTGGCTTTGGCAAATTTGCATCTAAGGCCCTAAAGGCTTTATGTTCGAATGTGTCGGCGCATGTGTCTGATATGGGATTCAGATACATTTGAAATAAGAAATGGAACAAGATAGGGGTGCCCCTTGTCTCCGTTGATTTTTGACCTCTGTATAGAATCATTGGCTTGTTTGATAAGAGGGAATAAAGCTATAAAAATGTATTGCATGTGGTAATGTAATCTCAAAGATATCCCTTTTTGCTGATGATTTTATAGTTGTGATGTCAGACCCAACTTATTGTCTAGTATTGATAAATATAGCTTTCTTTCATACTATAAAATCAATGCTACCAAGACAGAAGTAGTGAGAATAAATTTGACAACAGAGGGACTTTCAAAATATAAAAATGAGTATCCCTTTAAATGGGAACATAACAGCATAACTCATTTAGGAATAACTTTTACGCCAAATCTTGGTTCAATGATGAAAACGAATCTAGCAAAATATATATATATCAATTTATAGTAAATTGAAGGGATGGTTCAGATTCAATCTTTCATGGGTAGGTCAGATAGTAAGTGTGAAAATGTTTATTCTTACAAAAATCTTGTACGTATTAAGAAGTATTCCCTTAAAGATTCCAAAGGGAACAATAAAGAAAATGTCAGTGTGCACTTGATCAGTATTTTAATAAGGGTCAGAAAGCAAGAGTAAGCGGCGCTATGACCAAAAAGAAAGCTATGTTTGGAGGCCTTTTATCACCTAATCTATTTGAGTATTCTGAGGCAATAAGTCTACATGATTTTATGAAGTTTAGAGAAGCGAAGAACATTCCAAAAGTGATTAAAAATCAAATAACTAGACCCCTCTGGTTACAATATGGAGCACTACAACAATTGGTGAATAACTCTGGCTATAATTTAATGAAAAGGTCAGAATATACCTAATTTGAAAAGGGTCTGTTAAAAGGGTAAAAACACCTACTTAATTGCTATTATTGATTCTATAAGAAGCCAAAAAGAAAATCTAAATCTGCTGGGAAGAGGACTTAGGAGCTAATTGGGAGCCAAAAGAATGGTTTAAAGCGAGTGCAAATATGGAAAGGAATATAAAAAGTTAACAAAATGGACCCCACCATTTTTCAGATAAATGTTGGGAGAGGATGTATTTAAAAATTATTTCAGGTTCATATGTGCGGGTCGTGTGAAAAGATACAAAAATTCTGGAACATGTGCGTCACACATATATCGTTGATAATAAAAAAAAGAATTACGTGATGGAATAGATAGTAAAACTAAAAGCATTGTGGTACATATATTTTTGGTGGCAAAATGGATGATAGCCACAAAATGGAAGATAGGAACTTTACCTAGTGGGAGAGAAATAAGTGCAATTACAGCACGTAACAGACAACTAGAAATGGATTACTTATTGGTTTGCAATGATCCAAAAAACAGAGTCACTTCGAAATGGTCTCTATGGGACCAATGTTTAGACAATTGCCCCCCTTCAGAACCATAGTGGGAATAATAAGTACTTCTGCACCTTAAATGTATATACAGTGCCTTGCAAAAGTATTCACCCCCTTGGCATTTTTCGTGTTTTGTTGCCTCACAACCTGGAATTAACACGGATTGTTTGAGGATTTGCATCATTTCATTTACAGAACATGCCACAACTGTGAAGATGTTTTTTTTTTGTTTGTTTGTTTGTTTTTTTATTGTGAAGCAAACAACAAATAGAACAAAATAGAACAAGTCCCTGTGCATAACTATTCACCCCCTAAAGCCAATACTTTGTAGAGACACCTTTTGCGGCAATCACAGCTCCAAGTCACTTTGGATAAGTCTCTATGAGCTCGCCACATCTTACCACTGGGATTCTTGCCCATTCCTCCTTGCTGCTCCAGCTCCTTCAAGTTGGATGATTTGTAATCAGCAATCTTTAAGTCTGACCACAGATTTCCTATTGGCTTGAGGTCTGGGCTGTGACTCGGCCATCCCAACACATTTACATGTTTCCCCTTACACCCCCCAAGTGTTGCTTTAGCAGTGTGTTTGGGGTCATTGTCCTGCTGGAAGGTGACCCTCCGTCCGAGCCTCAAATCACGCACAGAGTGGTGCAGGTTTTGCTCAGGAATATCCCTGTATTTAGCACCATCCATCTTACCCTCAACTCTGACCAGTTTCCCAGTCCCCATCCCCACAGCATGATGCTGCCACCGCCATGTGTCACTGTGGGGATGGTGCTCTTTGGGTCATGTGTTGGGTTTGCGCCAGACATAGCGTTTTCTTTGATGGCCGAAAACTTCAGTTTTAGTCTCATCAGACCAGAGCACCTTCCTCCATACATTTTGGGAGTCTCTCACATGACTTTTTGTGCCACTTTGTTTTTTGCTGAAAGTAATGGCTTTCTTCTGGCCACTCTGCCATAAAGCCCATCTCTATGGAGCGTATGGCTTATTGTCGTCCTATGTACAGATACTCCAGTCTCTGCTGTGGATCTCTGCAGCTCCTCCAGGGTTACCTTAGGTCCCTGTGCTTCCTCTCTGATTAATGCCCTCCTTGCCCGGTCCGTGAGTTTTGGTTGGCGGCCGTCTCTTGGCAGGATTGCTGTTGTGCCATGTTCTTTCCATTTGGTTATGATAGATTTGATGGTGCTCCTGGAGATCATCAAAGATTTGGATATTTTTTTATAACCTAACCCTGACTTGTACTTCTCAACAACATCGTCCCTTACTTGTTTGGAGAGTTCCTTGGTCTTCATGGCAGTGTTTGGTTAGTGGTGCCTCTTGCTTAGGTGTTGCAGCCTCTGGGGCCTTTTAATAAAGGTGTGTATATGTAATGACAGATCATGTGACACTTAGATTGCACACAGGTGGACATCATTTCCCTAATTATGTGACTTCTGAAGGTAATTGGTTGCTCCAGAGCTTTTTATGGGCTTCAAAACAAAGGGGGTGAATACATACGCACATGACCATTTTCTGTTTTCTATTTCTAAAAAATAGTTTTATGTATATATTTTTCTCATTTCACTTCACCAACTTAGACTATTGTGTTCTGATCCATCACATAAAATTCAGACTAACAAAACATTGAACTTAAGGCTGTAATGTAACAAAATAGGTAAAACGTCAGGGGGGGTGAATACTTTTGCAAGGCACTGTATGTTAATGCAAATGTGATGTTTTCTATAACTTGATATTTATTTTGTTTGCAATATGCCGAATAATGATATGTATGGATATTGTATTTGTAAATTTTCAAAAAAAAGTATAAATATATATACAAAAAAAAAAAAGGATATCTACCAAATGACATCACTGGGATCTCCAGTAACGGAAGCACAAGTATTACATCACGAGTTAGAGTTTCCCAACTTCATAGTGAATGGTTCCACCATAGAACAAGTAGATGTGGAAGATTGCACGAGATCCCCCACCAAAATCTTATGTCTACCCAATCAGGTCAGAACAGTATTTGAGTCATGCTGGCATGACCATTCGTACGGCCAAGGGTTTGTAGAAAGGGTTAAACCCCAAGATATGATATTCCCCTAAGGGCAGGGAAAGGTGCGTTTTGTTTCATTGAAACCAAGAGATGCGACACACGTGTGGTTCAAACATTGTATATCTGGGAAGAAGTTATGGTGTCGCAGACCATCATCAGAAGTTTAATCTCTCAGTGCCCCAGGTATTAACCTAAAATAAAACCCTGGGGTCCCCTCCGATAGTACCAAATGTATCAGACAGAAATGGGTAACCCAACTTAAAGATGACCAGGAACTGCTCAAACACAGGGGACAGGGGGCTGATGCAGGGGACAGCATGGGACGGGGGGGGCTGATGCAGGGGACAGCATGGGACGGGGGGGGCTGATGCAGGGGACAGCATGGGACGGGGGGCGCTGATGCAGGGGACAGGGGGCTGATGCAGGGGACAGCATGGGACGGGGGGCTGATGCAGGGGACAGCATGGGACGGGGGGGCTGATGCAGGGGACAGCATGGGACGGGGGGGGCTGATGCAGGGGACAGCATGGGACGGGGGGGGGCTGATGCAGGGGACAGCATGGGACGGGGGGGGCTGATGCAGGGGACAGCATGGGACGGGGGGGGCTGATGCAGGGGACAGCATGGGACGGGGGGGCTGATGCAGGGGACAGCATGGGACGGGGGGGCTGATGCAGGGGACAGCATGGGACGGGGGGGCTGATGCAGGGGACAGCATGGGAATGGGGGCTTATATAGGAGCAGCATGGGACGGGGGACTGATGCAGGGGACAGGGGGCTGAGGCAGGGGACAGCATGGGACGGGGGGCTGATGCATGGGACTGGGGGCTCATATAGGAGCAGCATGGGACGGGGGACTGATGCAGGGGACAGCATGGGACGGGGGGGCTGATGCAGGGGACAGCATGGGACGGGGGGGCTGATGCAGGGGACAGCATGGGACGGGGGGGGCTGATGCAGGGGACAGCATGGGACAGGGGGCTGATGCATGGGACGGGGGGGGGGCTGATGCAGGGGACAGCATGGGACGGGGGGGCTGATGCAGGGGACAGCATGGGACGGGGGGGCTGATGCAGGGGACGGGGGGGGCTGATGCAGGGGACAGCATGGGACGGGGGGGCTGATGCATGGGACTGGGGGCTCATATAGGAGCAGCATGGGACGGGGGGGCTGATGCAGGGGACAGCATGGGACGGGGGGGCTGATGCAGGGGACAGCATGGGACAGGGGGGGCTGATGCAGGGGACAGCATGGGACAGGGGGGGGCTGATGCAGGGGACAGCATGGGACAGGGGGCTGATGCATGGGACGGGGGGGGGGCTGATGCAGGGGACAGCATGGGACGGGGGGGCTGATGCAGGGGACAGCATGGGACGGGGGGGGCTGATGCAGGGGACAGCATGGGACGGGGGGCTCATATAGGAGCAGCATGGGACGGGGGACTGATGCAGGGGACAGGGGGCTGATGCAGGGGACAGCATGGGACGGGGGGGCTGATGCAGGGGACAGCATGGGACGGGGCGGCTTATGCAGGGGACAGCACGGGACAGGGGGGGGCTGATGCAGGGGACAGCATGGGACTGGGCGGCTTATGCAGGGGACAGCATGGGACTGGGTGACTGAGGCAGGGGACAGCATGGGACTGGGCGGCTGAGGCAGGGGACAGGGGGCTGATGCAGGGGACAGCATGGGACGGGAGGGCTGATGCAGGGGACAGCATGGGACGGGGGGGCTGATGCAGGGGACAGCATGGGACAGGGGGGGCTGATGCAGGGGACAGCATGGGACGGGGGGCTTATATAGGAGCAGCATGGGACGGGGGGCTCATATAGGAGCAGCATGGGACGGGGGACTGATGCAGGGGACAGGGGGCTGATGCAGGGGACAGCATGGGACGGGGCGGCTGATGCAGGGGACAGCATGGGACGGGGCGGCTTATGCAGGGGACAGCACGGGACAGGGGGCTGATGCAGGGGACAGCATGGGACTGGGCGGCTGAGGCAGGGGACAGGGGGCTGATGCAGGGGACAGCATGGGACGGGGGGGCTGATGCAGGGGACAGCATGGGACGGGGGGGCTGATGCAGGGGACAGCATGGGACGGGGGGGGGGGCTGATGCAGGGGACAGCATGGGACGGGGGGGGGCTGATGCAGGGGACAGCATGGGACGGGGGGGGGCTGATGCAGGGGACAGCATGGGACGGGGGGGCTCATGCAGGGGACAGCATGGGACTGGGGGCTCATATAGGAGCAGCATGGGACGGGGGACTGATGCAGGGGACAGGGGGCTGATGCAGAGGACAGCATGGGACGGGGCGGCTGATGCAGGGGACAGCATGGGGCGGCTGATGCAGGGGACAGCATGGGACGGGGCGGCTGATGCAGGGGACAGCACGGGACTGGGCAGCTTATGCAGGGGACAGCACGGGACTGGGCGGCTTATGCAGGGGACAGCATGGGACTGGGCGGCTTATGCAGGGGACAGCATGGGACTGGGCGGCTGAGGCAGGGGACAGGGGGCTGATGCAGGGGACAGCATGGGACGGGGGGGCTGATGCAGGGGACAGCATGGGACTGGGGGCTCATATAGGAGCAGCATGGGACGGGGGACTGATGCAGGGGACAGCATGGGACGGGGGGGCTGATGCAGGGGACAGCATGGGACGGGGCGGCTGAGGCAGGGGACAGGGGGCTGATGCAGGGGACAGCATGGGACGGGGGGCTCATATAGGAGCAGCATGGGACGGGGGACTGATGCAGGGGACAGCATGGGACGGGGGGACTGATGCAGGGGACAGCATGGGACGGGGGGACTGATGCAGGGGACAGCATGGGACGGGGGGACTGATGCAGGGGACAGCATGGGACGGGGGGACTGATGCAGGGGACAGCATGGGACGGGGGGACTGATGCAGGGGACAGCATGGGACGGGGGGACTGATGCAGGGGACAGCATGGGACGGGGGGGCTGATGCAGGGGACAGCATGGGATGGGGGGCTGATGCAGGGGACAGCATGGGACGGGGGGGGCTGATGCAGGGGACAGCATGGGACGGGGGGGCTGATGCAGGGGACAGCATGGGACGGGGGGGCTGATGCAGGGGACAGCATGGGACGGGGGGGGGGCTGATGCAGGGGACAGCATGGGACTGGGGGCTCATATAGGAGCAGCATGGGACGGGGGACTGATGCAGGGGACAGGGGGCTGTTGCAGGGGACAGCATGGGACAGAGCGGCTGATGCAGGGGACAGCATGGGACGGAGCGGCTGATGCAGGGGACAGCATGGGACGGGGGGGCTGATGCAGGGGACAGCATGGGACTGGGCGGCTGAGGCAGGGGACAGCATGGGACTGGGCGGCTGAGGCAGGGGACAGGGCGGCTGATGCAGGGGACAGCATGGGACTGGGCGGCTGAGGCAGGGGACAGCATGGGACTGGGCGGCTGAGGCAGGGGACAGCATGGGACTGGGCGGCTGAGGCAGGGGACAGCATGGGACTGGGCGGCTGAGGCAGGGGACAGCATGGGACTGGGCGGCTGAGGCAGGGGACAGGGCGGCTGATGCAGGGGACAGCATGGGACAGGGGGCTCATATAGGAGCAGCATGGGACTGGGGGGGCTGATGCAGGGGACAGGGGGCTGATGCAGGGGACAGCATGGGACAGGGGGCTGATGCAGGGGACAGGGGGCTGATGCAGGGGACAGCATGGGACGGGGGGGCTGATGCAGGGGACAGCATGGGACGAGGGGGCTGATGCAGGGGGCTGATGCAGGGGACAGCATGGGACGGGGGGGCTGATGCAGGGGACAGCATGGGACGGGGGGGCTGATGCAGGGGACAGCATGGGACGGGGGGGCTGATGCAGGGGACAGCATGGGACGGGGGGGCTGATGCAGGGGACAGCATGGGACAGGGGGCTCATATAGGAGCAGCATGGGACAGGGGGCTGATGTAGGGGTAGTATGGGACAGGGCGGCTGATGTAGGGGTAGTATGGGACAGGGCGGCTGATGTAGGGGTAGTATGGGACAGGGTGCTGATGTAGGGGTAGTATGGGACAGGGTGCTGATGTAGGGGTAGTATGGGACAGGGTGCTGATGTAGGGGTAGTATGGGACAGGGGGCTGATGTAGGGGTAGTATGGGACAGGGTGCTGATGTAGGGGTAGTATGGGACAGGGGGCTGATGTAGGGGTAGTATGGGACAGGGGGCTGATGTAGGGGTAGTATGGGACAGGGGGCTGATGTAGGGGTAGTATGGGACAGGGGGCTGATGTAGGGGTAGTATGGGACAGGGGGCTGATGTAGGGGTAGTATGGGACAGGGGGCTGATGTAGGGGTAGTATGGGACAGGGGGCTGATGTAGGGGTAGTATGGGACAGGGGGCTGATGTAGGGGTAGTATGGGACAGGGGGCTGATGTAGGGGTAGTATGGGACAGGGTGCTGATGTAGGGGTAGTATGGGACAGGGGGCTGATGTAGGGGTAGTATGGGACAGGGGGCTGATGTAGGGGTAGTATGGGACAGGGGGCTGATGTAGGGGTAGTATGGGACAGGGTGCTGATGTAGGGGTAGTATGGGAAAGGGGGCTGATGTAGGGGTAGTATGGGACAGGGGGCTGATGTAGGGGTAGTATGGGACAGGGGGCTGATGTAGGGGTAGTATGGGACAGGGGGCTGATGTAGGGGTAGTATGGGACAGGGTGCTGATGTAGGGGTAGTATGGGACAGGGGGCTGATGTAGGGGTAGTATGGGACAGGGGGCTGATGTAGGGGTAGTATGGGACAGGGGGCTGATGTAGGGGTAGTATGGGACAGGGGGCTGATGTAGGGGTAGTATGGGACAGGGGGCTGATGTAGGGGTAGTATGGGACAGGGGGCTGATGTAGGGGTAGTATGGGACAGGGGGCTGATGTAGGGGTAGTATGGGACAGGGGGCTGATGTAGGGGTAGTATGGGACAGGGGGCTGATGTAGGGGTAGTATGGGACAGGGGGCTGATGTAGGGGTAGTATGGGACAGGGGGCTGATGTAGGGGTAGTATGGGACAGGGTGCTGATGTAGGGGTAGTATGGGACAGGGGGCTGATGTAGGGGTAGTATGGGACAGGGGGCTGATGTAGGGGTAGTATGGGACAGGGGGCTGATGTAGGGGTAGTATGGGACAGGGTGCTGATGTAGGGGTAGTATGGGAAAGGGGGCTGATGTAGGGGTAGTATGGGACAGGGGGCTGATGTAGGGGTAGTATGGGACAGGGGGCTGATGTAGGGGTAGTATGGGACAGGGGGCTGATGTAGGGGTAGTATGGGACAGGGTGCTGATGTAGGGGTAGTATGGGACAGGGGGCTGATGTAGGGGTAGTATGGGACAGGGGGCTGATGTAGGGGTAGTATGGGACAGGGGGCTGATGTAGGGGTAGTATGGGACAGGGGGCTGATGTAGGGGTAGTATGGGACAGGGGGCTGATGTAGGGGTAGTATGGGACAGGGGGCTGATGTAGGGGTAGTATGGGACAGGGGGCTGATGTAGGGGTAGTATGGGACAGGGGGCTGATGTAGGGGTAGTATGGGACAGGGGGCTGATGTAGGGGTAGTATGGGACAGGGGGCTGATGTAGGGGTAGTATGGGACAGGGGGCTGATGTAGGGGTAGTATGGGACAGGGGGCTGATGTAGGGGTAGTATGGGACAGGGGGCTGATGTAGGGGTAGTATGGGACAGGGGGCTGATGTAGGGGTAGTATGGGACAGGGGGCTGATCTAGGGGTAGTATGGGACAGGGGTAGATGAGCCAAAAGAAAAGCTGTGCAAATCCAGGGAGTATCAGAGGACAGGGGGTAGATACAGGGTCATGGGGCAGAATAAGATAGGTCAGGGGGCATATCTAGGACAGGATGGGGCATTACCTGCTTCATGTTCTTGCAGTGATGCTCACAGCTCACCGCCCTCAGACACTGCTCTGTTGCTATGAGTGGATGGGCGGGACTAGCACTCTGAATAGCGATTAGAAGATGGTAGGTGCTTGATGATTGGTAGATAGTCTCCAACGCCTGAATATGATTGGCCAGAATATTTGCTGTGCTAAAAGTGAAGCTATCAGCGGCCATCTTAGTAATGTAGTAAAGCAGGAAGTATGAACTAAAGGATTAAAGGAGACCTAATGAGATTTATATATACTGTATGTGATACACAGAGCCCTATGTACACCTACAGAGACAACAATGCTACTGACATATAGATTAGTCTCTAGATACTTTTTCGACTTTATCCAAATTAAATAAATTGCATTTATTAATTATTGTGCTGGTATCCATCCCTTCTTTGCCGTTGTGTATTCTCTAAGTCCTGCGTGCCTGGCGCTGTTGGTGTAAGTGTTACTGTCTTTGCCGCTGTGTATTTTCTAAGTCCCGCGTGCCTGGCGCTGTTGGTGTAAGTGTTACTGTCTTTGTGTATTCTCTAAGTCCTGCGTCCCTGGCGTTGTTGGTGTAAGTGTTACTGTCTTTGTCGTTGTGTATTCTCTAAGTCCTGCGTCCCTGGCGCTGTTGGTGTAAGTGTTACTGTCTTTGCCGCTGTGTATTCTCTAAGTCCCGCGTGCCTGGCGTTGTTGGTGTAAGTGTTACTGTCTTTGTCTTTGTGTATTCTCTAAGTCCTGCGTGCCTGGTGTTGTTGGTGTAAGTGTTACTGTCTTTGCCGTTGTGTATTCTCTAAGTCCCGCGTGCCTGGCGTTGTTGGTGTAAGTGTTACTGTCTTTGTGTATTCTCTAAGTCCTGCGTGCCTGGTGTTGTTGGTGTAAGTATTACTGTCTTTGCCGTTGTGTATTCTCTAAGTCCCGCGCGCCTGGCGCTGTTGGTGTAAGTGTTACTGTCTTTGCCGTTGTGTATTCTCTAAGTCCCGCGTGCCTGGCGTTGTTGGTGTAAGTGTTACTGTCTTTGCCGTTGTGTATTCTCTAAGTCCCGCGTGCCTGGCGTTGTTGGTGTAAGTGTTACTGTCTTTGCCGTTGTGTATTCTCTAAGTCCTGCGTGCCTGGCACTGTTGGTGTAAGTGTTACTGTCTTTGCCGCTGTGTATTCTCTAAGTCCTGCGTGCCTGGCGTTGTTGGTGTAAGTGTTACTGTCTTTGCCGCTGTGTATTCTCTAAGTCCCGCGTGCCTCTGCGCTGTTGGTGTAAGTGTTACTGTCTTTGCCGTTGTGTATTCTCTAAGTCCCGCGTGCCTGGCGCTGTTGGTGTAAGTGTTACTGTCTTTGCCGTTGTGTATTCTCTAAGTCCCGCGTGCCTGGCGTTGTTGGTGTAAGTGTTACTGTCTTTGCCGTTGTGTATTCTCTAAGTCCCGCGTGCCTGGCGCTGTTGGTGTAAGTGTTACTGTCTTTGCCGCTGTGTATTTTCTCAGTCCCGCGTCCCTGGCGTTGTTGGTGTGTTACTGTCTTTGCGCTGTGTATTCTCTAAGTCCCGCGTGCCTGGCGTTGTTGGTGTAAGTGTTACTGTCTTTGCACTGTGTATTCTCTAAGTCCCGCGTGCCTGTCGTTGTTGGTGTAAGTGTTACTGTCTTTGCCGCTGTGTATTCTCTAAGTCCTGCGTGCCTGTCGTTGTTGGTGTAAGTGTTACTGTCTTTGCCGCTGTGTATTCTCTAAGTCCCGCGTCCCTGGCGTTGTTGGTGTAAGTGTTACTGTCTTTGCCGCTGTGTATTTTCTAAGTCCCGCGTGCCTGGCGTTGTTGGTGTAAGTGTTACTGTCTTTGCCGTTGTGTATTCTCTAAGTCCCGCGTGCCTGGCGTTGTTGGTGTAAGTGTTACTGTCTTTGCCGTTGTGTATTCTCTAAGTCCCGCGTGCTTGGCGATGTTGGTGTAAGTGTTACTGTCTTTGCCGTTGTGTATTCTCTAAGTCCTGCGTGCCTAGCGTTGTTGGTGTAAGTGTTACTGTCTTTGCCGCTGTGTATTCTCTAAGTCCCGCGTGCCTGGCGTTGTTGGTGTAAGTGTTACTGTCTTTGCCGTTGTGTATTCTCTAAGTCCCGCGTGCTTGGCGATGTTGGTGTAAGTGTTACTGTCTTTGCCGTTGTGTATTCTCTAAGTCCTGCGTGCCTAGCGTTGTTGGTGTAAGTGTTACTGTCTTTGCCGTTGTGTATTCTCTAAGTCCCGTGTGCCTGGCGCTGTTGGTGTAAGTGTTACTGCCTTTGCCGCTGTGTATTCTCTAAGTCCCGCGTGCCTGGCGTTGTTGGTGTAAGTGTTACTGTCTTTGCCGTTGTGTATTCTCTAAGTCCTGCGTGCCTAGCGTTGTTGGTGTAAGTGTTACTGTCTTTGCCGCTGTGTATTCTCTAAGTCCTGCGTGCCTGGCGCTGTTGGTGTAAGTGTTACTGTCTTTGCCTCTGTGTATTCTCTAAGTCCCGCGTCCCTGGCGTTGTTGGTGTAAGTGTTACTGTCTTTGTCGCTGTGTATTCTCTAAGTCCTGCGTGCCTGGCGCTGTTGGTGTAAGTGTTACTGTCTTTGCCGCTGTGTATTCTCTAAGTCCTGCGTCCCTGGCGTTGTTGGTGTAAGTGTTACTGTCTTTGCCGTGGTGTATTTTCTAAGTCCTACGTCCCTGGCGTTGTTGGTGTAAGTGTTACTGTCTTTGCCGCTGTGTATTTTCTAAGTCCCGCGTGCCAGGCGCTGTTGGTGTCAGTGTTACTGTCTTTGCCGTTGTGTATTCTCTAAGTCCCGCGTGCCTGATGTTGTTGGTGTAAGTGTTACTGTGTTTGCCGTTGTGTATTCTCTAAGTCCTGCGTGCCTGGCGTTGTTGGTGTAAGTGTTACTGTCTTTGCGTTGTGTATTCTCTAAGTCCCGCGTCCCTGGCGTTGTTGGTGTAAGTGTTACTGTCTTTGTCGTTGTGTATTCTCTAAGTCCTGCGTGCCTGGCGTTGTTGGTGTCAGTGTTACTGTCTTTGTCGTTGTGTGTTCTCTAAGTCCCGCGTGCCTGGCGTTGTTGGTGTAAGTGTTACTGTCTTTGCCGTTGTGTATTCTCTAAGTCCTGCGTGCCTGGCGCTGTTGGTGTAAGTGTTACTGTCTTTGCCGCTGTGTATTCTCTAAGTCCTGCGTCCCTGGCGTTGTTGGTGTAAGTGTTACTGTCTTTGCCGCTGTGTATTCTCTAAGTCCCGCGTCCCTGGTGTTGTTGGTGTAAGTGTTACTGTCTTTGCGTTGTGTATTCTCTAAGTCCCGCGTGTCTGGCGTTGTTGGTGTAAGTGTTACTGTCTTTGCGTTGTGTATTCTCTAAGTCCCGCGTCCCTGGTGTTGTTGGTGTAAGTGTTACTGTCTTTGCCGTTGTGTATTCTCTAAGTCCCGCGCGCCTGGCGTTGTTGGTGTAAGTGTTACTGTCTTTGCCGCTGTGTATTCTCTAAGTCCCGCGTGCCTGGCGTTGTTGGTGTGAGTGTTACTGTCTTTGCCGTTGTGTATTCTCTAAGTCCCGCGTGCCTGGCGTTGTTGGTGTAAGTGTTACTGTCTTTGCCGTTGTGTATTCTCTAAGTCCCGCGTCCCTGGTGTTGTTGGTGTAAGTGTTACTGTCTTTGCCGTTGTGTATTCTCTAAGTCCCGCGTGCCTGGCGTTGTTGGTGTAAGTGTTACTGTCTTTGCCGTTGTGTATTCTCTAAGTCCCGCGTGTCTGGCGCTGTTGGTGTAAGTGTTACTGTCTTTCCCGTTGTGTATTCTCTAAGTCCCGCGTGCCTGGCGGTGTTGGTGTAAGTGTTACTGTCTTTGCGTTGTGTATTCTCTAAGTCCCGCGTCCCTGGTGTTGTTGGTGTAAGTGTTACTGTCTTTGCCGTTGTGTATTCTCTAAGTCCCGCGCGCCTGGCGTTGTTGGTGTCAGTGTTACTGTCTTTGTCGTTGTGTGTTCTCTAAGTCCCGCGTGCCTGGCGTTGTTGGTGTAAGTGTTACTGTCTTTGCCGTTGTGTATTCTCTAAGTCCTGCGTGCCTGGCGCTGTTGGTGTAAGTGTTACTGTCTTTGCCGCTGTGTATTCTCTAAGTCCTGCGTCCCTGGCGTTGTTGGTGTAAGTGTTACTGTCTTTGCCGCTGTGTATTCTCTAAGTCCCGCGTCCCTGGTGTTGTTGGTGTAAGTGTTACTGTCTTTGCGTTGTGTATTCTCTAAGTCCCGCGTGTCTGGCGTTGTTGGTGTAAGTGTTACTGTCTTTGCGTTGTGTATTCTCTAAGTCCCGCGTCCCTGGTGTTGTTGGTGTAAGTGTTACTGTCTTTGCCGTTGTGTATTCTCTAAGTCCCGCGCGCCTGGCGTTGTTGGTGTAAGTGTTACTGTCTTTGCCGCTGTGTATTCTCTAAGTCCCGCGTGCCTGGTGTTGTTGGTGTGAGTGTTACTGTCTTTGCCGTTGTGTATTCTCTAAGTCCCGCGTGCCTGGCGTTGTTGGTGTAAGTGTTACTGTCTTTGCCGTTGTGTATTCTCTAAGTCCCGCGTCCCTGGTGTTGTTGGTGTAAGTGTTACTGTCTTTGCCGTTGTGTATTCTCTAAGTCCCGCGTGCCTGGCGTTGTTGGTGTAAGTGTTACTGTCTTTGCCGTTGTGTATTCTCTAAGTCCCGCGTGTCTGGCGCTGTTGGTGTAAGTGTTACTGTCTTTCCCGTTGTGTATTCTCTAAGTCCCGCGTGCCTGGCGGTGTTGGTGTAAGTGTTACTGTCTTTGCGTTGTGTATTCTCTAAGTCCCGCGTCCCTGGTGTTGTTGGTGTAAGTGTTACTGTCTTTGCCGTTGTGTATTCTCTAAGTCCCGCGCGCCTGGCGTTGTTGGTGTAAGTGTTACTGTCTTTGCCGTTGTGTATTCTCTAAGTCCCGCGCGCCTGGCGTTGTTGGTGTAAGTGTTACTGTCTTTGCCGTTGTGTATTCTCTAAGTCCCGCGTGCCTGGCGTTGTTGGTGTAAGTGTTACTGTCTTTGCCGCTGTGTATTCTCTAAGTCCCGCGTGCCTGGTGTTGTTGGTGTGAGTGTTACTGTCTTTGCCGTTGTGTATTCTCTAAGTCCCGCCTGCCTGGCGTTGTTGGTGTGAGTGTTACTGTCTTTGCCGCTGTGTATTCTCTAATTCCTGCGTGCCTGGCGTTGTTAGTGTAAGTGTTACTGTCTTTGCCGCTGTGTATTCTCTAAGTCCCGCGTGCCTGGCGTTGTTGGTGTGAGTGTTACTGTCTTTGCCGCTGTGTATTCTCTAAGTCCTGCGTGCCTGGCGTTGTTGGTGTAAGTGTTACTGTCTTTGCCGTTGTGTATTCTCTAAGTCCTGCGTGTCTGGCGTTGTTGGTGTAAGTGTTACTGTCTTTGCCGTTGTGTATTCTCTAAGTCCCGCCTGGCTGGCGTTGTTGGTGTAAGTGTTACTGTCTTTGCCGTTGTGTATTCTCTAAGTCCTGCGTGCCTGGCGTTGTTGGTGTAAGTGTTACTGTCTTTGCCGCTGTGTATTTTCTAAGTCCCGCGTCCCTGGCGTTGTTGGTGTAAGTGTTACTGTCTTTGCCGCTGTGTATTCTCTAAGTCCCTCGTGCCTGGCGTTGTTGGTGTAAGTGTTACTGTCTTTGCCGCTGTGTATTCTCTAAGTCCGGCGTCCCTGGCGCTGTTGGTGTAAGTGTTACTGTCTTTGCCGCTGTGTATTCTCTAAGTCCCGCGTGCCTGGCGTTGTTGGTGTAAGTGTTACTGTCTTTGCCGCTGTGTATTCTCTAAGTCCGGCGTCCCTGGCGCTGTTGGTGTAAGTGTTACTGTCTTTGCCGCTGTGTATTCTCTAAGTCCCGCGTGCCTGGCGTTGTTGGTGTAAGTGTTACTGTCTTTGCCGCTGTGTATTCTCTAAGTCCCGCGTCCCTGGCGTTGTTGGTGTAAGTGTTACTGTCTTTGCCGTTGTGTATTTTCTCAGTCCTGCGTGCCTGGCGCTGTTGGTGTAAGTGTTACTGTCTTTGTCGTTGTGTATTCTCTAAGCCCCGCGTGCCTGGCGTTGTTGGTGTAAGTGTTACTGTCTTTGCCGTTGTGTATTCTCTAAGTCCGGCGTGCCTGGCGTTGTTGGTGTAAGTGTTACTGTCTTTGTCGTTGTGTATTCTCTAAGTCCCGCGTGCCTGGCGATGTTGGTGTAAGTGTTACTGTCTTTGTCGTTGTGTATTCTCTAAGTCCCGCGTGCCTGGCGTTGTTGGTGTAAGTGTTACTGTCTTTGCGCTGTGTATTCTCTACGTCCCGCGTGCCTGGCGTTGTTGGTGTAAGTGTTACTGTCTTTGCGTTGTGTATTCTCTAAGTCCCGCGTCCCTGGCGTTGTTGGTGTAAGTGTTACTGTCTTTGCCGTTGTGTATTCTCTAAGTCCCGCGTGCCTGGCGATGTTGGTGTAAGTGTTACTGTCTTTGTCGTTGTGTATTCTCTAAGTCCCGCGTGCCTGGCGTTGTTGGTGTAAGTGTTACTGTCTTTGCGCTGTGTATTCTCTAAGTCCCGCGTCCCTGGCGTTGTTGGTGTAAGTGTTACTGTCTTTGTCGCTGTGTATTCTCTAAGTCCCGCGTCCCTGGCGCTGTTGGTGTAAGTGTTACTGTCTTTGCCGTTGTGTATTCTCTAAGTCCTGCGTGCCTGGCGTTGTTGGTGTAAGTGTTACTGTCTTTGCCGCTGTGTATTCTCTAAGTCCTGCGTGCCTGGCGTTGTTGGTGTAAGTGTTACTGTCTTTGCCGCTGTGTATTCTCTAAGTCCCGCGTGCCTGGAGTTGTTGGTGTAAGTGTTACTGTCTTTGCCGTTGTGTATTCTCTAAGTCCCGCGTGCCTGGCGTTGTTGGTGTAAGTGTTACTGTCTTTGCCGCTGTGTATTCTCTAAGTCCCGCGTGCCTGGCGTTGTTGGTGTAAGTGTTACTGTCTTTGCCGTTTTGTATTCTCTAAGTCCCGCGTGCCTGGCGTTGTTGGTGTAAGTGTTACTGTCTTTGCCGTTGTGTATTTTCTAAGTCCCGCGTGTCTGGCGTTGTTGGTGTAAGTGTTACTGTCTTTGCCGCTGTGTATTCTCTAAGTCCCGCGTGCCTGGTGTTGTTGGTGTAAGTGTTACTGTCTTTGCCTTTGTGTATTCTCTAAGTCCCGCGTGTCTGGCGTTGTTGGTGTAAGTGTTACTGTCTTTGCCGTTGTGTATTTTCTAATTCCCGCGTGCCTGGCGCTGTTGGTGTAAGTGTTACTGTCTTTGCCGCTGTGTATTCTCTAAGTCCCGCGTGTCTGGCGCTGTTGGTGTAAGTGTTACTGTCTTTGCCGCTGTGTATTTCCTAAGTCCCGCGTGCCTGGTGTTGTTGGTGTAAGTGTTACTGTCTTTGCCGGTGTGTATTCTCTAAGTCCCGCGTGCCTGGCGCTGTTGGTGTAAGTGTTACTGTCTTTGCCGCTGTGTATTTCCTAAGTCCCGCGTGCCTGGTGTTGTTGGTGTAAGTGTTACTGTCTTTGCCGGTGTGTATTCTCTAAGTCCCGCGTGCCTGGCGTTGTTGGTGTAAGTGTTACTGTCTTTGCCGTTGTGTATTCTCTAAGTCCCGCGTGCCTGGCGCTGTTGGTGTAAGTGTTACTGTCTTTGCCGTTGTGTATTCTCTAAGTCCTGCGTCCCTGGCGTTGTTGGTGTAAGTGTTACTGTCTTTGTGTTGTGTATTCTCTAAGTCCCGCGTGCCTGGCGTTGTTGGTGTGAGTGTTACTGTCTTTGCCGCTGTGTATTCTCTAAGTCCCGCGTGCCTGGCGTTGTTGGTGTAAGTGTTACTGTCTTTGCGTTGTGTATTCTCTAAGTCCCGCGTGCCTGGCGTTGTTGGTGTAAGTGTTACTGTCTTTGTGTTGTGTATTCTCTAAGTCCCGTGTGCCTGGCGCTGTTGGTGTAAGTGTTACTGTCTTTGCCGCTGTGTATTCTCTAAGTCCTGCGTGCCTGGCGTTGTTGGTGTAAGTGTTACTGTCTTTGTGTTGTGTATTCTCTAAGTCCCGTGTGCCTGGCGCTGTTGGTGTAAGTGTTACTATCTTTTCCGTTGTGTATTCTCTAAGTCCCGCGTCCCTGGCGTTGTTGGTGTAAGTGTTACTGTCTTTGCCGTTGCGTATTCTCTAAGTCCCGCGTGCCTGGCGTTGTTGGTGTAAGTGTTACTGTCTTTGCCTCTGTGTATTTTCTAAGTCCCGCGTGCCTGGCGCTGTTGGTGTAAGTGTTACTGTCTTTGCCGGTGTGTATTTTCTAAGTCCCGCGTGCCTGGCGCTGTTGGTGTAAGTGTTACTGTCTTTGCCGCTGTGTATTCTCTAAGTCCCGCGTGCCTGGCGCTGTTGGTGTAAGTGTTACTGTCTTTGCCATTGTGTATTCTCTAAGTCCCGCGTGCCTGGCGCTGTTGGTGTAAGTGTTACTGTCTTTGTCGTTGTGTATTCTCTAAGTCCTGCGTGCCTGGCGTTGTTGGTGTAAGTGTTACTGTCTTTGCCGCGGTGTATTCTCTAAGTCCCGCGTCCCTGGCGCTGTTGGTGTAAGTGTTACTGTCTTTCCCGCTGTGTATTCTCTAAGTCCTGCGTCCCTGGTGTTGTTGGTGTAAGTGTTACCGTCTTTGCCGTTGTGTATTCTCTAAGTCCTGCGTGCCTGGCGCTGTTGGTGTAAGTGTTACTGTCTTTGCCGTTGTGTATTCTCTAAGTCCCGCGTCCCTGGCGTTGTTGGTGTGAGTGTTACTGTCTTTGCCGTTGTGTATTCTCTAAGTCCCGCGTGCCTGGCGTTGTTGGTGTAAGTGTTACTGTCTTTGCCGTTGTGTATTCTCTAAGTCCCGTGTGCCTGGCGTTGTTGGTGTAAGTGTTACTGTCTTTGCCGTTGTGTATTCTCTAAGTCCCGCGTGCTTGGCGTTGTTGGTGTAAGTGTTACTGTCTTTGCCGTTGTGTATTCTCTAAGTCCCGCGTGCCTGGCGTTGTTGGTGTAAGTGTTACTGTCTTTGCCGTTGTGTATTCTCTAAGTCCCGCGTGTCTGGCGTTGTTGGTGTAAGTGTTACTGTCTTTGCGTTGTGTATTCTCTAAGTCCCGCGTGCCTGGCGTTGTATGTGTAAGTGTTACTGTCTTTGCCGTTGTGTATTCTCTAAGTCCCGCGTGCCTGGCGTTGTTGGTGTAAGTGTTACTGTCTTTGCGTTGTGTATACTCTAAGTCCCGCGTCCCTGGCGTTGTTGGTGTAAGTGTTACTGTCTTTGCCGTTGTGTATTTTCTAAGTCCCGCGTGCCTGGCATTGTTGGTGTAAGTGTTACTGTCTTTGCCGTTGTGTATTCTCTACGTCCCGCGTGCCTGGCGTTGTTGGTGTAAGTGTTACTGTCTTTGCCGCTGTGTATTCTCTAAGTCCCGCGTGCCTGGCGTTGTTGGTGTAAGTGTTACTGTCTTTGCGTTGTGTATTCTCTAAGTTCTGCGTCTCTGGCGTTGTTGGTGTAAGTGTTACTATCTTTTCCGTTGTGTATTCTCTAAGTCCCGCGTGCCTGGCGTTGTTGGTGTAAGTGTTACTGTCTTTGTGTTGTGTATTCTCTAAGTCCCGCGTGCCTGGCGTTGTTGGTGTAAGTGTTACTGTCTTTGCCGTTGTGTATTCTCTAAGTCCCGCGTGTCTGGCGCTGTTGGTGTAAGTGTTACTGTCTTTGCCGCTGTGTATTTCCTAAGTCCTGCGTGCCTGGCGTTGTTGGTGTAAGTGTTACTGTCTTTGCCGCTGTGTATTCTCTTAGTCCCGCGTCCCTGGCGTTGTTGGTGTAAGTGTTACTGTCTTTGCCGTTGTGTATTCTCTAAGTCCCGCGTGCCTGGCGTTGTTGGTGTAAGTGTTACTGTCTTTGCCGTTGTGTATTCTCTAAGTCCCGCGTGTCTGGCGCTGTTGGTGTAAGTGTTACTGTCTTTGCCGCTGTGTATTCTCTAAGTCCCGCGCGCCTGGCGTTGTTGGTGTAAGTGTTACTGTCTTTGCCGCTGTGTATTCTCTAAGTCCGGCGTGCCTGGCGTTGTTGGTGTAAGGGTTAGTGTCTTTGCTGTTGTGTATTCTCTAAGTCCCGCGTCCCTGGCGTTGTTGGTGTAAGTGTTACTGTCTTTGCGTTGTGTATTCTCTAAGTCCTGCGTGCCTGGCGTTGTTGGTGTAAGTGTTACTGTCTTTGCCGCTGTGTATTTCCTAAGTCCTGCGTGCCTGGCGTTGTTGGTGTAAGTGTTACTGTCTTTGCCGCTGTGTATTCTCTAAGTCCCGCGTGCCTGGCGTTGTTGGTGTAAGTGTTACTGTCTTTGCCGCTGTGTATTTCCTAAGTCCTGCGTGTCTGGCGTTGTTGGTGTAAGTGTTAGTGTCTTTGCCGCTGTGTATTCTCTTAGTCCCGCGTCCCTGGCGTTGTTGGTGTAAGTGTTACTGTCTTTGCCGCTGTGTATTCTCTAAGTCCTGCGTGCCTGGCGTTGTTGGTGTAAGTGTTACTGTCTTTGCCGTTGTGTATTCTCTAAGTCCCGCGTCCCTGGCGTTGTTGGTGTAAGTGTTACTGTCTTTGCCATTGTGTATTCTCTAAGTCCCGCGTGCCTGGTGTTGTTGGTGTAAGTGTTACTGTCTTTGCCGTTGTGTATTCTCTAAGTCCCGCGTCCCTGGCGCTGTTGGTGTAAGTGTTACTGTCTTTGCCGTTGTGTATTCTCTAAGTCCCGCGTCCCTGGCGCTGTTGGTGTAAGTGTTACTGTCTTTGCCGTTGTGTATTCTCTAAGTCCCGCGTCCCTGGCGCTGTTGGTGTAAGTGTTACTGTCTTTGCGTTGTGTATTCTCTAAGTCCCGCGCGCCTGGTGTTGTTGGTGTAAGTGTTACTGTCTTTGTGTTGTGTATTCTCTAAGTCCCGCGTGCCTGGCGTTGTTGGTGTAAGTGTTACTGTCCTTGCCGTTGTGTATTCTCTAAGTCCCGCGTGTCTGGCGTTGTTGGTGTAAGTGTTACTGTCTTTGCCGTTGTGTATTCTCTAAGTCCCGCGTCCCTGGCGTTGTTGGTGTAAGTGTTACTGTGTTTGCCGCTGTGTATTCTCTAAGTCCCGCGTCCCTGGCGTTGTTGGTGTAAGTGTTACTGTCTTTGCCGTTGTGTATTCTCTAAGTCCCGCGTGCCTGGCGATGTTGGTGTAAGTGTTACTGTCTTTGCCGCTGTGTATTCTCTAAGTCCCGCGTGCCTGGCGATGTTGGTGTAAGTGTTACTGTCTTTGCCGTTGTGTATTCTCTAAGTCCCGCGTGTCTGGCGTTGTTGGTGTAAGTGTTACTGTCTTTGCCGTTGTGTATTCTCTAAGTCCCGCGTGTCTGGCGTTGTTGGTGTAAGTGTTACTGTCTGCGCCGCTGTGTATTTTCTCAGTCCCGCGTGCCTGGCGCTGTTGGTGTAAGTGTTACTGTCTGCGCCGCTGTGTATTCTCTAAGTCCCGCGTGTCTGGCGTTGTTGGTGTAAGTGTTACTGTCTTTGCCGTTGTGTATTTTCTAAGTCCCGCGTGCCTGGCGTTGTTGGTGTAAGTGTTACTGTCTTTGCCGTTGTGTATTCTCTTAGTCCCGCGTGCCTGGCGTTGTTGGTGTAAGTGTTACTGTCTTTGCCGCTGTGTATTCTCTAAGTCCCGCGTGTCTGGCGTTGTTGGTGTAAGTGTTACTGTCTTTGTGTTGTGTATTCTCTAAGTCCCGCGTGCCTGGCGTTGTTGGTGTAAGTGTTACTGTCTTTGCCGTTGTGTATTCTCTAAGTCCCGCGTGCCTGGCGTTGTTGGTGTAAGTGTTACTGTCTTTGCCGTTGTGTATTTTCTAAGTCCCGCGTGCCTGGCGTTGTTGGTGTAAGTGTTACTGTCTTTGCGTTGTGTATTCTCTAAGTCCCGCGTGCCTGGCGTTGTTGGTGTAAGTGTTACTGTCTTTGCCGCTGTGTATTCTCTAAGTCCCGCGTGCCTGGCGTTGTTGGTGTAAGTGTTACTGTCTTTGCCGTTGTGTATTCTCTAAGTCCCGCGTGCCTGGCGTTGTTGGTGTAAGTGTTACTGTCTTTGCCGTTGTGTATTCTCTAAGTCCTGCGTGCCTGGCGTTGTTGGTGTAAGTGTTACTGTCTTTGCCGGTGTGTATTCTCTAAGTCCCGCGTGCCTGGCGTTGTTGGTGTAAGTGTTACTGTCTTTGCCGTTGTGTATTCTCTAAGTCCCGCGTGCCTGGCGTTGTTGGTGTAAGTGTTACTGTCTTTGCCGTTGTGTATTCTCTAAGTCCTGCGTGCCTGGCGTTGTTGGTGTAAGTGTTACTGTCTTTGCCGTTGTGTATTCTCTAAGTCCTGCGTGCCTGGCGTTGTTGGTGTAAGTGTTACTGTCTTTGCGCTGTGTATTCTCTAAGTCCTGCGTCCCTGGCGTTGTTGGTGTAAGTGTTACTGTCTTTGCCGTTGTGTATTCTCTAAGTCCTGCGTGCCTGGCGTTGTTGGTGTAAGTGTTACTGTCTTTGCCGTTGTGTATTCTCTAAGTCCTGCGTGCCTGGCGTTGTTGGTGTAAGTGTTACTGTCTTTGCGCTGTGTATTCTCTAAGTCCTGCGTGCCTGGCGTTGTTGGTGTAAGTGTTACTGTCTTTGCCGTTGTGTATTTTCTAAGTCCTGCGTCCCTGGCGTTGTTGGTGTAAGTGTTACTGTCTTTGTCGCTGTGTATTCTCTAAGTCCTGCGTCCCTGGCGTTGTTGGTGTAAGTGTTACTGTCTTTGTCGCTGTGTATTCTCTAAGTCCCGCGTGCTTGGCGTTGTTGGTGTAAGTGTTACTGTCTTTGCCGTTGTGTATTCTCTAAGTCCTGCGTCCCTGGCGTTGTTGGTGTAAGTGTTACTGTCTTTGCCGTTGTGTATTCTCTAAGTCCTGCGTGCCTGGCGTTGTTGGTGTAAGTGTTACTGTCTTTGTCGCTGTGTATTCTCTAAGTCCCGCCTGCCTGGCGTTGTTGGTGTAAGTGTTACTGTCTTTGCCGTTGTGTATTCTCTAAGTCCTGCGTCCCTGGTGTTGTTGGTGTAAGTGTTACTGTCTTTGCCGCTGTGTATTCTCTAAGTCCCGCGTGCCTGGCGTTGTTGGTGTAAGTGTTACTGTCTTTGCCGTTGTGTATTCTCTAAGTCCCGCGTGCCTGGCGTTGTTGGTGTAAGTGTTACTGTCTTTGCCGCTGTGTATTCTCTAAGTCCCGCGTGCCTGGCGTTGTTGGTGTAAGTGTTACTGTCTTTGCCGTTGTGTATTCTCTAAGTCCTGCGTCCCTGGTGTTGTTGGTGTAAGTGTTACTGTCTTTGCCGCTGTGTATTCTCTAAGTCCCGCGTGCCTGATGTTGTTGGTGTAAGTGTTACTGTCTTTGCCGTTGTGTATTCTCTAAGTCCCGCGTGCCTGGCGTTGTTGGTGTGAGTGTTACTGTCTTTGCCGTTGTGTATTCTCTAAGTCCCGCGTCCCTGGCGCTGTTGGTGTAAGTGTTACTGTCTTTGCCGTTGTGTATTCTCTAAGTCCCGCGTGCCTGGCGTTGTTGGTGTAAGTGTTACTGTCTTTGCGTTGTGTATTCTCTAAGTCCCGCGTGCCTGGCGTTGTTGGTGTAAGTGTTACTGTCTTTGCCGCTGTGTATTCTCTAAGTCCCGCGTCCCTGGTGTTGTTGGTGTAAGTGTTACTGTCTTTGCGTTGTGTATTCTCTAAGTCCCGCGTGCCTGGCGTTGTTGGTGTAAGTGTTACTGTCTTTGCCGTTGTGTATTCTCTAAGTCCCGCGTGCCTGGTGTTGTTGGTGTAAGTGTTACTGTCTTTGCCGTTGTGTATTCTCTAAGTCCTGCGTCCCTGGCGTTGTTGGTGTAAGTGTTACTGTCTTTGCCTCTGTGTATTTTCTAAGTCCCTCGTCCCTGGCGCTGTTGGTGTAAGTGTTACTGTCTTTGCCGCTGTGTATTCTCTAAGTCCCGCGTGCCTGGTGTTGTTGGTGTAAGTGTTACTGTCTTTGCCGCTGTGTATTCTCTAAGTCCCGCGTGCCTGGTGTTGTTGGTGTAAGTGTTACTGTCTTTGCCGCTGTGTATTTTCTAAGTCCCTCGTCCCTGGCGCTGTTGGTGTAAGTGTTACTGTCTTTGCCGCTGTGTATTCTCTAAGTCCCGCGTGCCTGGTGTTGTTGGTGTAAGTGTTACTGTCTTTGCCGCTGTGTATTTTCTAAGTCCCTCGTCCCTGGCGTTGTTGGTGTAAGTGTTACTGTCTTTGCCGTTGTGTATTCTCTAAGTCCTGCGTCCCTGGCGTTGTTGGTGTAAGTGTTACTGTCTTTGCCGTTGTGTATTCTCTAAGTCCCGCGTGCCTGGTGTTGTTGGTGTAAGTGTTACTGTCTTTGCCGCTGTGTATTTTCTAAGTCCCTCGTCCCTGGCGCTGTTGGTGTAAGTGTTACTGTCTTTGCCGCTGTGTATTCTCTAAGTCCTGCGTGCCTGGCGCTGTTGGTGTAAGTGTTACTGTCTTTGCCGCTGTGTATTTTCTAAGTCCCGCGTCCCTGGCGTTGTTGGTGTAAGTGTTACTGTCTTTGCTGCTGTGTATTCTCTAAGTCCCGCGTGCTTGGCGTTGTTGGTGTAAGTGTTACTGTCTTTGCCGCTGTGTATTTTCTAAGTCCCGCGTCCCTGGCGTTGTTGGTGTAAGTGTTACTGTCTTTGCCGCTGTGTATTCTCTAAGTCCTGCGTGCCTGGCGCTGTTGGTGTAAGTGTTACTGTCTTTGCCGCTGTGTATTTTCTAAGTCCCGCGTCCCTGGCGTTGTTGGTGTAAGTGTTACTGTCTTTGCCGCTGTGTATTTTCTAAGTCCCGCGTCCCTGGCGTTGTTGGTGTAAGTGTTACTGTCTTTGCCGTTGTGTATTCTCTAAGTCCCGCGTGCCTGGCGCTGTTGGTGTAAGTGTTACTGTCTTTGCCGCTGTGTATTTTCTAAGTCCCGCGTCCCTGGCGTTGTTGGTGTAAGTGTTACTGTCTTTGCTGCTGTGTATTCTCTAAGTCCTGCGTGCCTGGCGCTGTTGGTGTAAGTGTTACTGTCTTTGCCGGCGTGTATTTTCTAAGTCCCGTGTGTCTGGCGTTGTTGGTGTAAGTGTTATTGTCTTTGCGCTGTGTATTTTCTAAGTCCCGCGTGCCTGGCGTTGTTGGTGTAAGTGTTACTGTCTTTGCCGTTGTGTATTCTCTAAGTCCCGCGTCCCTGGCGCTGTTGGTGTAAGTGTTATTGTCTTTGCGCTGTGTATTTTCTAAGTCCCGCGTGCCTGGCGTTGTTGGTGTAAGTGTTACTGTCTTTGCTGCTGTGTATTCTCTAAGTCCCGCGTGCCTGGCGTTGTTGGTGTAAGTGTTACTGTCTTTGCCGTTGTGTATTCTCTAAGTCCCGCGTGCCTGGCGCTGTTGGTGTAAGTGTTACTGTCTTTGCCGTTGTGTATTCTCTAAGTCCCGCGTGCCTGGCGTTGTTGGTGTAAGTGTTACTGTCTTTGCCGTTGTGTATTATCTAAGTCCTGCATGCCTGGCGTTGTTGGTGTAAGTGTTACTGTCTTTGCCGTTGTGTATTCTCTAAGTCCCGCGTGCCTGGCGCTGTTGGTGTAAGTGTTACTGTCTTTGCCGTTGTGTATTCTCTAAGTCCCGCGTGCCTGGCGCTGTTGGTGTAAGTGTTACTGTCTTTGCCGTTGTGTATTCTCTAAGTCGCGTGTGCCTGGCGCTGTTGGTGTAAGTGTTACTGTCTTTGCCGTTGTGTATTCTCTAAGTCGCGTGTGCCTGGCGCTGTTGGTGTAAGTGTTACTGTCTTTGCCGTTGTGTATTCTCTAAGTCCCGCGTGCCTGGCGCTGTTGGTGTAAGTGTTACTGTCTTTGCCGTTGTGTATTCTCTAAGTCCCGCGTGCCTGGCGCTGTTGGTGTAAGTGTTACCGTCTTTGCCTCTGTGTATTTTCTAAGTCCCGTGTGCCTGGCGTTGTTGGTGTAAGTGTTACTGTCTTTGCCTCTGTGTATTTTCTAAGTCCCGCGTGTCTGGCGCTGTTGGTGTAAGTGTTACTGTCTTTGTGTTGTGTATTCTCTAAGTCCCGCGTGCCTGGCGATGTTGGTGTAAGTGTTACTGTCTTTGCCGCTGTGTATTCTCTAAGTCCCGCGTGCCTGGCGTTGTTGGTGTAAGTGTTACTGTCTTTGCCGCTGTGTATTCTCTAAGTCCTGCGTGCCTGGCGTTGTTGGTGTAAGTGTTACTGTCTTTGCCGTTGTGTATTCTCTAAGTCCTGCGTCCCTGGCGTTGTTGGTGTAAGTGTTACTGTCTTTGCCGCTGTGTATTCTCTAAGTCCCGCGTGCCTGGCGCTGTTGGTGTAAGTGTTACTGTCTCCGCCATTGTGTATTCTCTAAGTCCCGCGTGCCTGGCGTTGTTGGTGTAAGTGTTACTGTCTTTGCCGTCGTGTATTCTCTAAGTCCCGCGTGTCTGGCGTTGTTGGTGTAAGTGTTACTGTCTTTGCCGTTGTGTATTCTCTAAGTCCCGCGTGCCTGGCGTTGTTGGTGTAAGTGTTACTGTCTTTGCCGTTGTGTATTCTCTAAGTCCCGCGCGCCTGGCGTTGTTGGTGTAAGTGTTACTGTCTTTGCCGTTGTGTATTCTCTAAGTCCCGCGTGCCTGGCGTTGTTGGTGTAAGTGTTACTGTCTTTGCCGTTGTGTATTCTCTAAGTCCCGCGTCCCTGGCGTTGTTGGTGTAAGTGTTACTGTCTTTGCCGTTGTGTATTTTCTAAGTCCCGCGTGCCTGGCGTTGTTGGTGTAAGTGTTACTGTCTTTGCCGTTGTGTGTTCTCTAAGTCCCGCGTGCCTGGCGTTGTTGGTGTAAGTGTTACTGTCTTTGCCGTTGTGTATTCTCTAAGTCCTGCGTGCCTGGCGTTGTTGGTGTAAGTGTTACTGTCTTTGCCGTTGTGTATTCTCTAAGTCCCGCGTGCCTGGCGTTGTTGGTGTAAGTGTTACTGTCTTTGCCGTTGTGTATTTTCTAAGTCCTGCGTGCCTGGCGTTGTTGGTGTAAGTGTTACTGTCTTTGCCGTTGTGTATTCTCTAAGTCGCGTGTGCCTGGCGCTGTTGGTGTAAGTGTTACTGTCTTTGCCGTTGTGTATTCTCTAAGTCCCGCGTGCCTGGCGTTGTTGGTGTAAGTGTTACGGTCTTTGCCGTTGTGTATTCTCTAAGTCCCGCGTGTCTGGCGTTGTTGGTGTAAGTGTTACTGTCTTTGCCGTTGTGTATTCTCTAAGTCCCGCGTGTCTGGCGTTGTTGGTGTAAGTGTTACTGTCTTTGCCGTTGTGTATTCTCTAAGTCCCGCGTGTCTGGCGTTGTTGGTGTAAGTGTTACGGTCTTTGCCGTTGTGTATTCTCTAAGTCCCGCGTGTCTGGCGTTGTTGGTGTAAGTGTTACTGTCTTTGCCGTTGTGTATTTTCTAAGTCCCGCGTGCCTGGCGCTGTTGGTGTAAGTGTTACTGTCTTTGCCGGCGTGTATTCTCTAAGTCCCGCGTGCCTGGCGTTGTTGGTGTAAGTGTTACTGTCTTTGCCGCTGTGTATTCTCTAAGTCCTGCGTGCCTGGCGTTGTTGGTGTAAGTGTTACTGTCTTTGCCGTTGTGTATTCTCTAAGTCCTGCGTCCCTGGCGTTGTTGGTGTAAGTGTTACTGTCTTTGCCGCTGTGTATTCTCTAAGTCCCGCGTGCCTGGCACTGTTGGTGTAAGTGTTACTGTCTCCGCCATTGTGTATTCTCTAAGTCCCGCGTGCCTGGCGTTGTTGGTGTAAGTGTTACTGTCTTTGCCGTTGTGTATTCTCTAAGTCCCGCGTGTCTGGCGTTGTTGGTGTAAGTGTTACTGTCTTTGCCGCTGTGTATTTCCTAAGTCCTGCGTGTCTGGCGTTGTTGGTGTAAGTGTTACTGTCTTTGCCGTTGTGTATTCTCTAAGTCCCGCGTGTCTGGCGTTGTTGGTGTAAGTGTTACTGTCTTTGCCGTTGTGTATTCTCTAAGTCCCGCGTGCCTGGCGTTGTTGGTGTAAGTGTTACTGTCTTTGCCGTTGTGTATTCTCTAAGTCCCGCGCGCCTGGCGTTGTTGGTGTAAGTGTTACTGTCTTTGCCGTTGTGTATTCTCTAAGTCCCGCGTGCCTGGCGTTGTTGGTGTAAGTGTTACTGTCTTTGCCGTTGTGTATTCTCTAAGTCCCGCGTCCCTGGCGTTGTTGGTGTAAGTGTTACTGTCTTTGCCGTTGTGTATTTTCTAAGTCCCGCGTGCCTGGCGTTGTTGGTGTAAGTGTTACTGTCTTTGCCGTTGTGTGTTCTCTAAGTCCCGCGTGCCTGGCGTTGTTGGTGTAAGTGTTACTGTCTTTGCCGTTGTGTATTCTCTAAGTCCTGCGTGCCTGGCGTTGTTGGTGTAAGTGTTACTGTCTTTGCCGTTGTGTATTCTCTAAGTCCCGCGTGCCTGGCGTTGTTGGTGTAAGTGTTACTGTCTTTGCCGTTGTGTATTTTCTAAGTCCCGCGTGCCTGGCGTTGTTGGTGTAAGTGTTACTGTCTTTGCCGTTGTGTATTCTCTAAGTCCCGCGTCCCTGGCGCTGTTGGTGTAAGTGTTACTGTCTTTGCCGCCGTGTATTCTCTAAGTCCTGCGTGCCTGGTGTTGTTGGTGTAAGTGTTACTGTCTTTGCCGTTGTGTATTCTCTAAGTCGCGTGTGCCTGGCGCTGTTGGTGTAAGTGTTACTGTCTTTGCCGTTGTGTATTCTCTAAGTCCCGCGTGCCTGGCGTTGTTGGTGTAAGTGTTACTGTCTTTGTCGCTGTGTATTCTCTAAGTCCCGCGCGCCTGGCGTTGTTGGTGTAAGTGTTACGGTCTTTGCCGTTGTGTATTCTCTAAGTCCCGCGTGTCTGGCGTTGTTGGTGTAAGTGTTACTGTCTTTGCCGTTGTGTATTCTCTAAGTCCCGCGTGTCTGGCGTTGTTGGTGTAAGTGTTACTGTCTTTGCCGTTGTGTATTCTCTAAGTCCCGCGTGCCTGGCGTTGTTGGTGTAAGTGTTACTGTCTTTGCCGTTGTGTATTTTCTAAGTCCCGCGTGCCTGGCGTTGTTGGTGTAAGTGTTACTGTCTTTGCCGCTGTGTATTCTCTAAGTCCCGCGTGCCTGGCGTTGTTGGTGTAAGTGTTACTGTCTTTGCGTTGTGTATTCTCTAAGTCCCGCGTGCCTGGCGTTGTTGGTGTAAGTGTTACTGTCTTTGCGTTGTGTATTCTCTAAATCCCGCGTGCCTGGCGCTGTTGGTGTAAGTGTTACTGTCTTTGCCGTTGTGTATTCTCTAAGTCCCGCGTGCCTGGCGTTGTTGGTGTAAGTGTTACTGTCTTTGCCGCTGTTTATTCTCTAAGTCCTGCGTGCCTGGCGTTGTTGGTGTAAGTGTTACTGTCTTTGCCGTTGTGTATTCTCTAAGTCCCGCGTGCCTGGCGTTGTTGGTGTAAGTGTTACTGTCTTTGCCGCTGTTTATTCTCTAAGTCCCGCGTCCCTGGCATTGTTGGTGTAAGTGTTACTGTCTTTGCGTTGTGTATTTTCTAAGTCCCGCGTGCCTGGCGTTGTTGGTGTAAGTGTTACTGTCTTTGCCGCTGTTTATTCTCTAAGTCCCGCGTCCCTGGCATTGTTGGTGTAAGTGTTACTGTCTTTGCGTTGTGTATTTTCTAAGTCCCGCGTGCCTTGCGTTGTTGGTGTAAGTGTTACTGTCTGTGTATACTTTATTTTACACCCTCTATCTGATGGTGCAGAGTGCATATGGTGACCCTTTAATAGTTAGTTTTGTTATTTCCTCTTTAAAACCTACCTAGGAGCTGAAAGCCTAACTGGCTGTTGGCAACAATCTTCCTGTTTCTCTCGATGTTTTCTTTCTTCTTCTCTGTCCTAGCGCAGCTCATACACTGAAAAAAGAAATGAGTGGGTGGAGCTTGAAGCCAACAGCCTGCGAGTCTGTCTACTTCTCAGTACATTTTGTCACTATTTATGATTAAAGTTAAACAAAAGCATGGATATTAATACAACATGTGATATGCTAAGAACGTAAACAACATCTTAAAATACAGAAATACAATAAGATTACGTTTACCCACAAATTACATTGACGTTAAATGGTATTTACATATGAAAATATTGTGAATTATTTTGGCAAAAGGGCTCCCACTAGAGGTGACATGGGGACAGTGATCACAACACAGTCTCATTTGAGATTGAATACAAAAAACAGAGTTGTAAGGGGCCAACAAAAACTCTACATTTTAAAAGGGCTAACTTTAATGGGCTACGGGCAGCAATACAACATATAGGCTGTGACAAAGAACTTACAGGGAAAAATACTGCAAATAAATGGACAACATTCAAATCCTTACTAAATAAACATACTCATCAGCATGTACCATGTGGAAATAAAATAAATAGGAGTAAATCACATCCCATGTGGCTTAACAATGACTTAAAGATCATGATGAGGAAAAAGAAGTATGCATTTAAATTATACAAGAAGGAGGGAACAGAGGCATCTTTATGTGACTATAAGGAAATCAACAAGGCTTGCAAAAGGGCTATTAGACTGGCTAAAATAGAAAATGAGAAGTCAGTTGCAATGGAAAGTAAGACTAACCCTAAAATATTTTATAAATATATTAATGGGAAGAAGGCCAGGAAGGAATCGATAGGACCATTACAATGTGACACAGGCCATCTGATAATTAGTGACCAGGAAAAGGCAGATGAGCTAAATAGGTTCTTTTCTTCGGTTTACACAAGGGAGGTACCAGTGGTTGGGACACCGCAACATAATGGGGCTACACTACCTTCACTAAATAACTGGTTAACGCAGGAAGAAATACAAAAGAGGTTGGAGAAAATAAATGTTAATAAAGCCCCAGGTCCTGATGGAATACATCCAAGGGTACTGAGGGAACTGGGTTCTGTAATAGCCAAACCATTATATCTAATCTTTAAAGACTCGCTCACTACAGGGTCTCTACCAGATGACTGGAGAAAAGCAGAGGTGATACCTATATTTAAGAAGGGATCTAGAGCAAATCCGGGGAATTATAGACCAGTGAGCCTCACTTCTGTAGTGGGGAAGCTTTTAGAGGGTTAATAAGGGACAGAATACAAGAATATGTCTATTTGAACAGGATTATAAGTAGGAGTCAACATGGATTTATGAGGGATAGGTCATGTCAAACAAATCTAATTAGTTTCTATGAGGAGGTTAGTAGGAACTTGGATCAGGGCAACTCAGTGGATGTAGTCTTTTTGGATTTTTCAAAGGCTTTTGATACAGTGCCACATGGGAGACTATTGAGCAAACTAAGGGATACAGGAATTGCAGTAAATATCTGATCATGGATCGAGAGCTAAAAGACAGGAAGCAAAGGGTTGTTGTAAATGGAACATACTCCGATTGGACTAATGTGGTAAGTGGGGTTCCTCAGGGTTCAGTATTAGGTCATCTCCTTTTTAACATATTTATTAATGACTTAGAGGTGGGATTGGAGTGTGGTGTCTCCATTTTTGCTGATGACACAAAGTTGTACAAGGTAATTAAATCAGATAATGATGTACTTTCCCTCCAAGGGGATTTACATAAAATTGAGGAATGGGCATCTAAATGGCAGATGAGATTTAATACAAATAAATGTAAGGTTATGCATCTGGGAAGGAAAAATAGCCATGAGATTTATAATCTTAATGGAGCAAATCTCGGGGTATCAGATATTGAAAGGGATTTGGGAGTACTAGTGGACAACCACCTAGGTAACAGTGCTCAAAGCCAAGCAGCGGCTGCAAAGGCAAATAAAATATTAGCATGTATTAGGAAGGGTATAGAAGCCAGGGAAGCAAATATAATTCTGCCACTATACAAATCTCTAGTACGTCCTCATTTGGAATATGGAGGACAATTTTGGGCACCACTTCATAAAAAGGACATTTTAGTGCTGGAAAAGGTACAGAGAAGGGCAACAAAACTAATAAGGGGAATGGAGGGGCTAAGTTATGAAGAAAGACTAAAGAAATTACACTTATTATCCCTAGAAAAAAGCCCCCTAAGAGGAGATATGATTACCTTATATAAATACATCCAGGGTCAGTATAAAGATTTGTCGGGGGAGCTTTTTGTGCCAAGAGGTTTTCAACTGACAAGAGGACATCCTGAGGTTAGAAGTAAAAAGATTCCAACTTAAAGAAAGAAAAGGGTTCTTCACAGTAAGGGTGGCTAATCTGTGGAATTCTCTACCAAAGGAGGTGGTGACAGCGGATTCGTTAGATAACTTCAAAAAGGGGTTAGATATATTTTTGAATAAAGAGGGCATTCAAGGTTATCCTAGATAACTAGCGAAGGAATATTGATCCAGGAAGGAATCCGATCGCCAGTTTCTGGGGTCAGGAAGGAATTTTGCTTTTTTCCCCTTATTGGCAAAGTTTCAATGGTTTTTTTTTTTCTGTTTGCTTCCTCTGGATCAATTAACAATTAATAACAAATAGTCCACATCTTAGAAAGATCAATAGAGATCTAAAAAGGTAGAACTTGATGGACTAACTCTTTATTCATCCTCCAATACTATACTATTAATAATTATTTAATCAACTAATTAATTAATAACTAATCTGCATATTGCAGATCAGAGGAGATCTTAACAGGTTGAACTTGATGGACTGAAAGTCTTTTTTCAACCGTAATTACATAGGCCCTCATTCAATTGCAATTTGGCCAATTGAATAGGGCTCTAAATAAGCACATAACATATTTTTTTAAAATAAGTTTTTAGTTAGTGAGCATCTATCCAAAAGCAGTGTTTTCACTAACTAAAAACTTATTTAAAAAAAATATGTTATGTGCTTATTTAGAGCCCTATTCAATTGGCCAAATCGCAATTGAATGAGGGCCTATGTAACTATGTAAGAATGCGCAACGAAAAGACTGGACTTAAAGTTCACCTGAACACAGGTTGCTCTTATATGAAAGTAGACACAGACATGATACAATAACATAATAAATAATGCAAGTATTGTTACACAAATGGGTATTAGTGCCAGCAGATCTGCCCAGGAGGCAATCCTAGAAAAAAATCTGACCTAATAAAAATTAAAAAGCTGATGATGGAGGGGAGTTAGGAGGAAGAAAATGACAGTAACAACATTATACTGCAAAGTTGTTTATCATTTTAAAGGGACTCTATCACCACAAAATCATGTTGTTTTTTTAGGTTACTATTAAAGAGCATGAAAAACTAGCTATATGTTGGGTTAGTTATTTCTGTTTAGTCTAAAGTGAATCAGTCCTGGGAAATTCCATGTTGTTGTTAGTGTATTTATATGCAAATGAAGTTGAACTCCACTCCCACCCTTATCAAGTACTCTGAGCCACACAATCACCTACAGATGCTGCAAAACCAAATCTAAATATTTCAGAAATGATTTACTGTAGAGAACAACTGCTAGTACAATGTAAAGCCAGTTTTCGATGCTCTTTAAATTTAAATCAACTTCCTGCTCCCACTCACCACTTCCCACTCACCACTAACCACTCCCCACTCCCCACTCCCCACTCACCACTCCCACTCACCATTCCCTACTTCCACTTCCCACTCACCACTTCCCACTCCCACTCACCACTCACCACTCACCACTCACCACTCACCACTTCCCACTCACCACTCCCCACTTCCACTCTCCACTTCCCACTCAGCACTCCCCATTCCCACATACCACTCATCACTCCCACTCACCACTTCCACTCACCATTTCCCACTCCCACTCACCAATCCCCACTAACCACTCAGCACCTCCCACTTACCAATCCCCACTCAACACTTCCCACTCACCACTCCCACTAACCACTCCCCACTAACCACTCCCCACTCACCACTATCCACTCCCTAACTGGGCATGCTCTTCCTCCTAACTGGGCATGCTCTTCGTCCTAACTGGGCATGCTCTTCTTCCTAGCTGGGCATGCTCTTCTTCCTAGCTGGGCATGCTCTTCGTCCTAACTGGGCATGCTCTTCGTCCTAGCTGGGCATGCTCTTCTTCCTAGCTGGGCATGCTCTTCTTCCTAACTGGGCATGCTCTTCCCCCTAATTACCCGCCGCTGTTAGATAAAGTCAGTAGGAGAGCTCATTTATCTAACACTTCCACACTTATCAAGGTGTGCTGTAGACTATTACTACCTCACAGTAACAGGGTGTTGTCCCGTCCCCCTCGGGTATTAGCCCAGTATTATTACTGCTTTCAGTTTCTCTTTCCCGTAAATGTTCTTCCAAGAAATGCCCAAGACGTCTCCTGGCACCGGCCCAGTCCCAAACAACGGGCCTTCAGGGGCTTTCCTACAAGTTCCTGTCTTAGTATCGGGCGGCGCATTTATTTTGGGATACGTGGGATTTGTGTCTCTTATCACCCATCACAATTCTGTACTAAGCAATACTCCCTCTAATGTATTACTGATATGCAATTATGCTGCAGTGGAAGCTGCCATTATGGTTCCTGTGGATCAGCTTCCTGTGGTTGAATAAGATTTTGAATGCAGAGGAAGCTTCTATCTGCACAATGAGAATTTGGCATGTAAAACTGCCAGTGCTTTTATCAGGATGAAGGAAAGTAACAGATAAAATCATCTGAGAAATGAAAATGGTACAAAAATAATTGGGCCCTGTCCTGTTATGGTAACGGCACCAGTCCGCCACTGCAGTGCAGTGACTAACCGCTAGATGGCGCTGCTGATAATCCACTGCCATATCATAGAGTCAAGGCTTAGGTAAACTGTTAGGGTTAGGGCTAGGGTTAGGGGGAGGTTCATTGTGATGGTGACAGTTAGGGTGTGGGTTAGGGTGAGGGTTCTGGTGATTGTTAGGGTTAGGGTGAGGTTTAGGGTGAGGGTTCAGGTGATTGTTAGGGTGAGGGTTAGGGTTCTGATTAGGGTGAGGGTTCGGGTGAGGGTTCATGTGATTGTTAGGGTTCGGATTAGGGTGAGGGTTCGGGTTAGGGTGATTGTTAGGGTGATTGTTAGGGTGAGGGTTCAGATGATTGTTAGGGTGAGGATTAGGGTGAGGGTTCAGGTGAGGTTTTGGGTGATGGTTAGGGTGAGGGTTTGGGTGAGGGTTCAGATGATTGTTAGGGTGAGGGTTAGGGTGAGGGTTCAGATGATTGTTAGGGTGAGGGTTCAGGTGAGGGTTTGGGTGATGGTTAGGGTGAGGGTTTGGGTGAGGGTTCAGATGATTGTTAGGGTGAGGGTTAGGGTGAGGGTTCAGCTGATTGTTAGGGTGAGGATTAGGGTGAGGGTTCATGTGATTGTTAGGGTGAGGGTTTGGATGAGGGTTCATGTGATGGTTAGGGTGAGGGTTCAGGTTAGGGTGATTGTTAGGGTGAGGGATAGGGTGAGGGTTCAGATGATTGTTAGGGTGAGGGTTAGGGTGAGGGTTCAGATGATTGTTAGGGTGAGGGTTCGGGTGAGGGTTCATGTGATTGTTAGGGTGAGGGTTAGGGTGAGGGTTCAGATGATTGTTAGGGTGAGGGTTCAGATGATTGTTAGGGTGAGGGTTTGGGTGAGGGTTTGGGTGATGGTTAGGGTGAGGGTTTGGGTGAGGGTTCAGGTTAGGGTGAGGGTTAGGGTGAGGGTTCAGATGATTGTTAGGGTGAGGGTTCGGGTGAGGGTTCATGTGATTGTTAGGGTGAGGGTTTGGGTGAGGGTTCATGTGATGGTTAGGGTGAGGGTTCAGGTGAGGGTTTGGGTGATGGTTAGGGTGAGGGTAACATTCTAAGGTTAGTACTTCTCTCACATATCGGCATTCCTGCAATACTTCGACAGCACCATCTAGCGGTTGCTCGCGCACTGCAGCGGAGGGCTAGTGTCGTAACTATAACAGGATAGAGCCAATAATTGTATTTAAAGTGACTGTAGTGGTCCTTTAAAGAGACAGACAGTGCATTTTATAATAGAAAATCAGTCACTCAAATAAAAAGTCCTGGGAGGAGGCTCCAATACTCGTGAATTCGGTAAACTAATGTAATTTTGTTTTTTAACCTTTTTTTGCAATGTTAGGATTTATTCGGCTGCTTTGTAACAAAGCCCTTAGATCTTCAGATTATAGTCTTGTGGTTCCTTCCAAGGAAATAAAGAAGTTCTTTTGGAGGAAGTGACAGGAAGAGTAACAATAATACTCATGAGAGCTTTACTTCAAGGACCTCTGCAGCAACAGCATCTGAGTAAGACGTGGACAGGACGCATTTTTTGGGAAAATCTGAATTTCGAAGACTTTTTATAGAGGAATCCATTTTGTGTTTGCTACATTACTTCCTCAGAACTGAATAATTAGCATGTGTGTATCAATGAAGGGAGAGTCGGCCCCTCTCCCATATTGAGGGTCCGCAGGGTCATTATGACTTGTGAGGGTCGGCCCCTCTCCCATATTGAGGGTCTGCAGGGTCATTATGACTTGTGAGGGTTGGCCCCTCTCCCATATTGAGGGTCCGCAGGGTCATTATGACTTGTGAGGGTCGGCCCCTCTCCCATATTGAGGGTCTTCCGGGTCATTATGACTTGTGAGGGTCGGCCCCTCTCCCATATTGAGGGTCTTCAGGGTCATTATGACTTGTGAGGGTCGGCCCCTCTCCCATATTGAGGGTCTTCAGGGTCATTATGACTTGTGAGGGTCGGCCCCTCTCCCATATTGAGGGTCCGCAGGGTCATTATGACTTGTGAGGGTCGGCCCCTCTCCCATATTGAGGGTCCGCAGGGTCATTATGACTTGTGAGGGTCGGCCCCTCTCCCATATTGAGGGTCCGCAGGGTCATTATGACTTGTGAGGGTCGGCCCCTCTCCCATATTGAGGGTCCGCAGGGTCATTATGACTTGTGAGGGTCGGCCCCTCTCCCATATTGAGGGTCTTCAGGGTCATTATGACTTGTGAGGGTCGGCCCTTCTCCCATATTGAGGGTCCTCAGGGTCATTATGACTTGTGAGGGTCGGCCCCTCTCCCATATTGAGGGTCCTCAGGGTCATTATGACTTGTGAGGGTCGGCCCCTCTCCCATATTGAGGGTCTGCAGGGTCATTATGACTTGTGAGGGTCGCCCCCTCTCCCATATTGAGGGTCTTCAGGGTCATTATGACTTGTGAGGGTCGGCCCCTCTCCCATATTGAGGGTCTGCAGGGTCATTATGACTTGTGAGGGTCGGCCCCTCTCCCATATTGAGGGTCCGCAGGGTCATTATGACTTGTGAGGGTCGGCCCCTCTCCCATATTGAGGGTCCGCAGGGTCATTATGACTTGTGAGGGTCGGCCCCTCTCCCATATTGAGGGTCCGCAGGGTCATTATGACTTGTGAGGGTCGGCCCCTCTCCCATATTGAGGGTCCCCAGGGTCATTATGACTTGTGAGGGTCGGCCCCTCTCCCATATTGAGGGTCCCCAGGGTCATTATGACTTGTGAGGGTCGGCCCCTCTCTCATATTGAGGGTCTTCAGGGTCATTATGACTTGTGAGGGTCGGCCCCTCTCCCATATTGAGGGTCCGCAAGGTCATTATGACTTGTGAGGGTCGGCCCCTCTCCCATATTGAGGGTCTGCAGGGTCATTATGATTTGTGAGGGTCGGCCCCTCTCCCATATTGAGGGTCCGCAGGGTCATTATGACTTGTGAGGGTCGGCCCCTCTCCCATATTGAGGGTCTTTAGGGTCATTATGACTTGTGAGGGTCGGCCCCTCTCCCATATTGAGGGTCTTCAGGGTCATTATGACTTGTGAGGGTCGCCCCCTCTCCCATATTGAGGGTCTTCAGGGTCATTATGATTTGTGAGGGTCGCCCCCTCTCCCATATTGAGGGTCTTCAGGGTCATTATGATTTGTGAGGGTCGGCCCCTCTCCCATATTGAGGGTCTTCAGGGTCATTATGATTTGTGAGGGTCGGCCCCTCTCCCATATTGAGGGTCCCCAGGGTCATTATGATTTGTGAGGGTCGGCCCCTCTCCCATATTGAGGGTCTTCAGGGGCATTATGACTTGTGAGGGTCAGCCCCTCTCCCATATTGAGGGTCTTCAGGGTCATTGTGACTTGTGAGAGTCGGCCCCTCTCCCATATTGAGGGTCCGCAGGGTCATTATGACTTGTGAGGGTCAGCCCCTCTCCCATATTGAGGGTCTTCAGGGTCATTGTGACTTGTGAGAGTCGGCCCCTCTCCCATATTGAGGGTCCGCAGGGTCATTATGACTTGTGAGGGTCGCCCCCTCTCCCATATTGAGGGTCTTCAGGGTCATTATGACTTGTGAGGGTCGGCCCCTCTCCCATATTGAGGGTCTGCAGGGTCATTATGACTTGTGAGGGTCGGCCCCTCTCCCATATTGAGGGTCCTCAGGGTCATTATGACTTGTGAGGGTCGGCCCCTCTCCCATATTGAGGGTCTTCAGGGTCATTATGACTTGTGAGGGTCGGCCCCTCTCCCATATTGAGGGTCTGCAGGGTCATTATGACTTGTGAGGGTCGCCCCCTCTCCCATATTGAGGGTCTTCAGGGTCATTATGACTTGTGAGGGTCGGCCCCTCTCCCATATTGAGGGTCTGCAGGGTCATTGTGACTTGTGAGGGTCGGCCCCTCTCCCATATTGAGGGTCTGCAGGGTCATTGTGACTTGTGAGGGTCGGCCCCTCTCCCATATTGAGGGTCTGCAGGGTCATTGTGACTTGCGAGGGTCGGCCCCTCTCCCATATTGAGGGTCTGCAGGGTCATTGTGACTTGTGAGGGTCGCCCCCTCTCCCATATTGAGGGTGTGCCGGGTCATTATGACTTGTGAGGGTCGGCCCCTCTCCCATATTGAGGGTCCCCAGGGTCATTATGACTTGTGAGGGTCGGCCCCTCTCCCATATTGAGGGTCCGCAGGGTCATTATGACTTGTGAGGGTCGGCCCCTCTCCCATATTGAGGGTCCGCAGGGTCATTATGACTTGTGAGGGTCGGCCCCTCTCCCATATTGAGGGTCTGCAGGGTCATTATGACTTGTGAGGGTCGGCCCCTCTCCCATATTGAGGGTCTGCAGGGTCATTATGACTTGTGAGGGTCGGCCCCTCTCCCATATTGAGGGTGTGCAGGGTCATTATGACTTGTGAGGGTCGGCCCCTCTCCCATATTGAGGGTCCCCAGGGTCATTATGACTTGTGAGGGTCGGCCCCTCTCCCATATTGAGGGTGTTCAGGGTCATTATGATTTGTGAGGGTCGGCCCCTCTCACATATTGAGGGTCTTCAGGGTCATTATGACTTGTGAGGGTCGGCCCCTCTCCCATATTGAGGGTCTTCAGGGTCATTATGAATTGTGAGGGTTGGCCCCTCTCCCATATTGAGGGTCTGCAGGGTCATTATGACTTGTGAGGGTCGGCCCCTCTCCCATATTGAGGGTCTTCAGGGTCATTATGACTTGTGAGGGTCGGCCCCTCTCCCATATTGAGGGTCTGCAGGGTCATTATGACTTGTGAGGGTCGGCACCTCTCCCATATTGAGGGTCTTCAGGGTCATTATGACTTGTGAGGGTCGGCACCTCTCCCATATTGAGGGTCTTCAGGGTCATTGTGACTTGTGAGAGTCGGCCCCTCTCCCATATTGAGGGTCCGCAGGGTCATTGTGACTTGTGAGAGTTGGCCCCTCTCCCATATTGAGGGTCCGCAGGGTCATTGTGACTTGTGAGGGTCGGCCCCTCTCCCATATTGAGGGTCTGCAGGGTCATTGTGACTTGTGAGGGTCGGCCCCTCTCCCATATTGAGGGTCTGCAGGGTCATTGTGACTTGTGAGGGTCGGCCCCTCTCCTATATTGAGGGTCTGCAGGGTCATTGTGACTTGTGAGGGTCGGCCCCTCTCCCATATTGAGGGTCTGCAGGGTCATTGTGACTTGTGAGGGTCGGCCCCTCTCCCATATTGAGGGTCTGCAGGGTCATTGTGACTTGTGAGGGTCGGCCCCTCTCCCATATTGAGGGTCCCCAGGGTCATTATGACTTGTGAGGGTCGGCCCCTCTCCCATATTGAGGGTCCTCAGGGTCATTATGACTTGTGAGGGTCGGCCCCTCTCCCATATTGAGGGTCTTCAGGGTCATTATGAATTGTGAGGGTTGGCCCCTCTCCCATATTGAGGGTCTGCAGGGTCATTATGACTTGTGAGGGTCGGCCCCTCTCCCATATTGAGGGTCTTCAGGGTCATTATGACTTGTGAGGGTCGGCCCCTCTCCCATATTGAGGGTCTGCAGGGTCATTATGACTTGTGAGGGTCGGCCCCTCTCCCATATTGAGGGTCTTCAGGGTCATTATGACTTGTGAGGGTCGGCCCCTCTCCCATATTGAGGGTCTGCAGGGTCATTGTGACTTGTGAGAGTCGGCCCCTCTCCCATATTGAGGGTCCGCAGGGTCATTGTGACTTGTGAGAGTCGGCCCCTCTCCCATATTGAGGGTCCGCAGGGTCATTGTGACTTGTGAGAGTCGGCCCCTCTCCCATATTGAGGGTCTGCAGGGTCATTATGACTTGGGAGGGTCGGCCCCTCTCCCATATTGAGGGTCTGCAGGGTCATTATGACTTGTGAGGGTCGGCCCCTCTCCCATATTGAGGGTCCGCAGGGTCATTGTGACTTGTGAGAGTCGGCCCCTCTCCCATATTGAGGGTCTGCAGATATATCTGGGATATAACATCTGACTGGACATAGACACATGGATATTAATTAGCTACTTGTTGTTGTTCAGTCGTGCCCATCTCTCTGTGACTCTATAGACCACAGCACTTCAGGCACATTTATTGTTATGTGTCTGGTTGTGCTTAATTATAAGGTTATCTTGGCAAAGATACTGGAGTGGGTTGCCAGTTCCTTCTCCAGTGGACTGCGATTTGTCTGCGGCCATGAAAACCTTATGGATAAGAACAGCCAGAGACATAACTAAATGAGCCTGGCGTGCTGCAGCCCATAGGGTCACCTAGAGTCGGACATGACTGAAGAACTCAACAAGAACAAAATAAAGGGTTGTCAGTCTTTTAACAGAACTGAATAGAAATCTTATCTGAATCCACTTGTTACCCAGGTCTCTTCTCATGTTAGAAAGCATGTGTGGTCTTTTAAAGAAACACTGTCCATTAAACCAATGGCAAGTACTGGCAGTTGGAGCTGACATATCTCAATTGTAGCAGCTGAAAACGTCTGTATTCAACCACCTAAAAAGCAAATCAGCAGAAACCAACATGGCAGCTCCTACTACAGCGCAGAATACGTAATATTGTTGTTTTAATTTTCATAAAGTTTTGCCTGTTATCGAGTTCAATTAATCAGATGAGAAGTTGGGAACAAATGACGCGGTGTCCCTTTAACGGATCAAACATATAATATCTCTGTTTGCTGGATTATGGCGGATTTGCTGCACTTTTCTGGGGTCTGGGTTTTTTTCTCATTTTGTTTCATAAAACACAAAAAGTTTCTTTAAACTCCAATTTCATGTTAATTTGTTGGTTTAGAGACTTGATCTGGTTTTATTTCCTGTTTATTTCATCTGCGGCATTTCCTTTAGAGAGAGTCGAGACAGGGGCGGAGCTGGTGCAGCAGGTGCAAAGCACTGGGGTGCACAACAGGGCAGGGGGGCGGCGCTGGTGCAGCAGGTGCAAAGCACTGGGGTGCGCAACAGGGCAGGGGGGCAGAGCTGGTGCAGCAGGTGCAAAGCACTGGGGTGCCCAACAGGGCAGGGGGCGGAGCTGGTGCAGCAGGTGCAAAGCACTGGGGTGCACAACAGGGTGGGGGGGCGGAGCTGGTGCAGCAGGTGCAAAGCACTGGGGTTCACAACAGGGTAGGGGGGCGGAGCTGGTGCAGCAGGTGCAAAGCACTGCGGTGCACAACAAGGTAGGGGGGTGGAGCTGGTGCAGCAGGTGCAAAGCACTGGGGTGCCCAACAGGGCAGGGGGGCGGCGCTGGTGCAGCAGGTGCAAAGCACTGGGGTGCACAACAGGGCAGGGGGGCGGCGCTGGTGCAGCAGGTGCAAAGCACTGGGGTGCGCAACAGGGTAGGGGGGCGAAGCTGGGGCAGCAGGTACAAAGCACTGGAGTGCACAACAGGGTAGGGGGGGCGGAGCTGGTGCAGCAGGTGCAAAGCACTGGGGTGCACAACAGGGCAGGGGGGCGGCGCTGGTGCAGCAGGTGCAAAGCACTGGGGTGCGCAACAGGGTAGGGGGGGCGAAGCTGGGGCAGCAGGTACAAAGCACTGGAGTGCACAACAGGGTAGGGGGGGCGGAGCTGGTGCAGCAGGTGCAAAGCACTGGGGTGTGCAACAGGGTAGGGGGGCGAAGCTGGGGCAGCAGGTACAAAGCACTGGAGTGCACAGCAGGGCAGGGGGGCGGAGCTGGTGCAGCAGGTGCAAAGCACTGGAGTGCACAACAGGGTAGGGGGGCGGAGCTGGTGCAGCAGGTGCAAAGCACTGGGGTGCACAACAGGGTAGGGGGGGCGGAGCTGGTGCAGCAGGTGCAAAGCACTGGGGTGCCCAACAGGGCAGGGGGGTGGAGCTGGTGCAGCAGGTGCAAAGCACTGAGGTGCGCAGCAGGGCAGGGGGCGGAGCTGGTGCAGCAGGTGCAAAGCACTGGGGTGCGCAACAGGGCAGGGGGCGGAGCTGGTGCAGCAGGTGCAAAGCACTG
The DNA here is from genome assembly GCA_027410445.1 of Discoglossus pictus. Lineage (NCBI taxonomy): Eukaryota > Metazoa > Chordata > Amphibia > Anura > Alytidae > Discoglossus > Discoglossus pictus. The sequence continues at coordinate 112,221,430 of CM050172.1, read as the reverse complement.
GGGTGCACAACAGGGTAGGGGGGCGGAGCTGGTGCAGCAGGTGCAAAGCACTGGGGTGCACAACAGGGTAGGGGGGCGGAGCAGGTGCAGCAGGTGCAAAGCACTGCGGTGCGCAACAGGGTAGGGGGGCGGAGCTGGTGCAGCAGGTTCAAAGCACTGGGGTGCACAACAGGGTAGGGGGGCGGAGCAGGTGCAGCAGGTGCAAAGCACTGAGGTGCACAACAGGGTAGGGGGCGGAGCTGGTGTAGCAGGTTCAAAGCACTGGGGTGCACAACAGGGTAGGGGGGCGGAGCAGGTGCAGCAGGTGCAAAGCACTGGGGTGCACAACAGGGTAGGGGGCGGAGCTGGTGCAGCAGGTGCAAAGCACTGGGGTGAGTAAATGAGGAATCGGACCTTATTAGATGAATATGGCGGATAATTACAGTGATCTGATCCCATTGGTGGGGGGGATTATATGGGAACTGGCGCAACTATTGTCCAAAATCTTTATTTTTTATGTGCATCAGAACAGACTAAATAAGAAATGTCTGCTCTCAGCAACATTCTTCAACATGCTGCTGAGATGTGGTCCCTGATAGGCTACGATACTACACTGCACATCCAGTCCTACAGAGTCTGTGTCTGCATGCGCTGCAGGGGGACTGACCCATACAGGGACTTTGTTGATTTTAGGCAGTAATAACAGAGCTTAAAAGTACTTCATAAAAGAAAGTATAAAAATACAGATGAATAGTATATACCTAGTAACATTCAGGAACCTTCTATGTCCCTTTTATATAACTAGTTCCCAGCCAATAGAGAACATTGTATTTATAGTGTTTGTGCCTGAAAATTTTGTGCTGTCTGTTGGACAAAGTCACCCCTCCCCCTCCCTTACTGACTTTATAGTTGGCAGAAATCAGTCTAATGGTAACTTTAATGGTGTCTAACTAACGCACCATCTCCTGCTCTGCTCCTTTAAGATGGCATTTAAACTTCCTCCTAAATCATGGTGAAAAATAGAATCCTTCTATATCCGGGATGTCCAAGTCCGGTCCTGGAGACCCCCGCACAGGCCTGGATTTGAGGATTTCTTTTCTGTGCACAGGTGAGTCAATCAGCATGACAGAAGAAGCAATAGTCTTGCCTGGATGCAGCCGGGATATCCTCAAATCCAGGCCTGTAAGGGGCTCTCCGGGAACTTGGACACCCCTGCTCCATATAATATACAATAACTCTATGTATTTAATGCATCTTATTTGATTAATTATTCATTTACACAAATGACTGTTCCCTGCCTAGCTTAGTAAATACTCTGCATATCTTAGTGAATCTTGCCCCTTGTGCTAGTCTCTGGCACTTGTTCTTGTTTTCAGTTCCTTATCATTATATGGCAGCCAAAACGTCCTGAGTCTCTGCCAAAATATTGCTTTTTCGAAAGTGAAAGACTTTTTTTTCAGTTGGTGGAATATTCCAGAAAGTCTCTCCGCTTGTAACAACGAGGGGATTCGCTGAGCGCCAAGGGAGCCTCAGAGCCCAAGGGAAATATATATTTGCCCCTGTAAATGCACATATAGGGTTAATATTCAGTGTAAATCTTAGTGTAAAAATATGACACAGACTGTGAGAAAACGATTTCAGATTAAAGGGCCGCTGCAAGTGGGATACGGCAATGGGACCAAATGGAGGATTTATATCGTCCTTATATAAATATATTGTGAGAATCAGTATATAGGAGCATACTAGCCATTGTATAGGTGCCATACCCTATATTTACATTTATATTGTAGGAAATCATTCCAAGTCTGCCTGGATACATAAGGTCTTTACTGGTATGGAGTTCTGTCGCCGCACCGATATATACATCTAACTAAAATAATTGCTGTGTATGTTAAGTATGGTGGAAATCTGTGTAGTCATGATGTATATTACATTACATACAAGTTATAAATAAGAATGAGTGTCATTTAGTGTCATTGGTTTACACTGCGAACACGAGATACGTCACGTAGTGATAGGAATTGTATATTTATTAATCATTTATTATGATGTAGGAGGTCAATGTCAGATATATTTGGTATAAGACAACAGGACCGTATCACATATATAGAGCATGAAATGATGTATACTGTGTTGTTGTTTTTGTTGTTGTTTGTATCTTTGTGTAACGCTTTTTATATTGCGTCATAATAACAATCCGCTTTGGTTTGTTGTGACAGAGAACAGACTTTTTTGGCCTGAAACAAAAAAATGGAACAATGTTAAATACAAATATACAAATGTAAATACAGTTAAATAGGGATCATTGTATAATATCAAAAACATCCAGTGGAGAGAAAAATGAATATATCTGGCCGATACACATGTATAAAGAGGAAGCCCACACACACGATCCAAGCTGGTATAGACGCTGCGTGGGGACCCCACATGCGAATACCTGGTGTTATACACTAAGATTTTGGCTGAAGCTAAATCTTAAGATCTCATATCATCCAGAGAGCAACTCTTTTTGGATACTTCTTATCCTAAAGTAGCTACTTTTTATATGCCCACTAAACTACACAAAAATAATTTGCTACCTCCTGGAAGACTTATAATCTCAGGTAATGGTAGTCTTAGTGAAAAAGCCAGTATGTATCTTGATGCAAGATTAAGAACATATGTTTTGGGACCACCTTCTTATATAAGAGATACTATGGAGGTTCTGAATAGACTCGATGGAATAACTCTAAGCTCAACCACTCTATTGGCAACCTGCGATGTGGAGTTTTCGTATACCACAACTGGTCATATAATTGGATGTAATGCTATACGATATTTCTTAGATACTATGGGCCCTATTAAATTCCATGCCCGCAGTGGGCGTCGTACAGCCCGTATGTCTGCATGGTGGAAATTTGTTGGAGTTACAAAGCGATTAACTTAGAAAAGTCTGGAAGGACATGGCCGGCATCCAAATTCGTAAACCATGCTGCGGCACGTAGCTTTTCCAGGCTGATAAATTATTCACACCCGTAGTTACAGGATTAGATGGAGCCAATAGTAAAAGAGAACGTCATCATTATGTCACTAAAACATGGAGGTTACATTTCAATCACCTACGGTTTTGAAGTCTGAGTTGCGATCGGGCCCGCATTCCAGAAATAACGCAGTATGAAATAATCAATAAATATAATATTCTAGTCAATGCCAGTTCTATTATATGTATTAACACATTGATTGCCAAATGATACGGAAATTAAACTTGAAGAAAATTATTATTTTAATACTTGTCATAATTTTCCCTATGAATTAAAATACAGTAGTGTGTTTATATTTTGCTTTTACAGTGCTACGGACAGGACTTTAACCACCTTCGCTAGTACCGTTAGGATTTTTGGCTCCATTTGCCATTTACAGGTGTGAAAACAATTGCGGGCTTGAGGACTTGTAGTAATTTAATAGCGATTTACAGCATTGAAAGATCAAAGCTGAGTCAGAGTTCAGATTTTGACAGCCCGTAGGATTTTTCCGCCTGTAACCTGTAAGAGGCCAATATAATAGCCGTAACGTTTGCGGGCTCCTTTACCGGCTTCTGGAACTACAAATAGGCAAATTTAATAGGGCACGGAGTCCACTGAACAACATGACAGAAATAAATGTATTTTGAAACTTTTGGACTTTATCCTTAAACATAATTTCTTTGTTTTTGATGGAAAATTCTACTTACAGACCTGTAGGACGGCCATGGGGTCTGCCTGTGCCCCCACATATGCAAACATGTATGGGAGAAGATCGTCTTTAACAAAGCCAATACAAAATGTACTGATTTAATCACAATATGGCTTCATTATAAAGATGATATTTTCATCATTTGGGAAGTAACTTTAAAACAGTTTGAATAATTCATTAATGTCCTGAATTGTAATAATCTCAATTTAAAATGAATACACCATACTGATTCCAATTCAATTGATTTTTTGGACATAACCATAGCAAAAAATGCTCAAGAAGAGGTGGTGACTGATATATATATATATATATATATATATATATATATATATATATATATACCCACTTCATTTGCGGAGTGCCCATTTTCCAGAAACTAAGAGAGCGATCCCAACAGGAGAATTTTGCGTATAAATTGCTCCAGTACTGATACTTTCAATTTAAGATGTCAGGAGCTAAGAAATATATTAAAAAGTAGGGGATATAGTAACGCTATGATACCACAGCGCCTTACATACTCCACGTAAAGAACTTCTCCTCCCTAAGAGGAGAGAACTAGTAGAAGAGCCCATTCGAGTTGTTGGAACTTTTAATGGACAGTGGCAAGAAATTAATACAATTCTGAAAAAACATATTGGAGTTTTGAGATCAGATCTAATGATAAGACCTTTGATTAGAAATAGCATTTGTGTGAGTTGGCGTCGTTCTCGCCATTTAAGAGACCTTTGGTGAAAAGCCATTTCTCTAGTACAGTTAAAACAACTGGCTCATTGTCAGATTGTTTGCATGTGGTATTGTTACTCGTGCCAATTTATAACATCTAATATCAATCTTGCAGACAGAATTGGTAATTCAGTAAAAGTTTGTGTATTTTATAAATGTAGTAGTTCAGGAGTTTTATATTGTTTAGAATGCCCTTGGGGATTAATCTATGTGGGCATGACAACCAGAGAGATGAGAAGAAGGTTGGGTGAACATTTGTCTACTATTCATAGAGGTTGGCTTGCCTACAATAAGGGTAAGGCCCTAAGATCTGTTGCAAAACATTTTTTGAGTAAAGATTTTTGTAAACCGCAAGTTAAATGTAGAAATCTTCAAAAGGTTAAGTTGGTCATTTGCCGTGGTAACTTGAAACTGAGCTTTTGAAATCAGAGACCCAATGGATATCACGACTTAATACAATCATGCCTCATGGTCTCAATGAGAGTCTGAATTTTATGGTCTTTCTATAATACAAAAAAAATTCTAAATGTGATTTATAATATGTTCTGATAACAAGGGTACTTTGTCAACACTTTCTTCTTAGAACCTCGTGTAATTAATCTTGTTCTCCTCATCAGATTTTCTGTCCTGTGACTTGTCTGTTTAATATATTTGGAAATATATAAATATCTGTGGAATACACTTGATGTTATATACATTGAAATGCATAATAAAGAGATTGATTTATCTTTAAATGGAGTGCAGTATGCATATATTTTGAATTTCTCTCCTATATATTGTATATGCACAAATTCTAATTTTTTTTTTTTTGTTATAACCTATTGAGAGAGAGAGAGAGAGATAATTGCAATGATATATAATAGATTAATACCGATTAGTACCTACAAATGAATCTAGGATAACTCATTATATTTTGGTAATTGCATTTTTCATAATTGAAGGCTATAAGAATAATGTATATTGTTTGACTATTGAGGAAAGACTTTAATGGTTTGTTGTCCCAAAATGGTGATTACTTGATCAATTAATTAAACAATTAACATATGATTGCATGTTGAAAATAATAATAGTAATAATAATAATAATAAGAGACATTATTCTCAATATATGTTTATTTAATATATTTACTGATCATTTGTTGCTGCTTTATGATCTCCATGGTCTTCAACTCTGCTCTTCTTCCCATACTGATAGGACCTGTGGAAAGACAAGACAACAAAAGGGTTACAATCTGTACAGGAGAGACTTACCTTTAAAAGCCAGATGCTTTTCTTCTTTATTCTGGCCTCAGAGGAAGCCGATGACGCGAAACGTGCGCCTCAGGTCAGGATCAACAAGCAGCATGGCGGAGCCATTCAGATGAATGATAATTTGGAAAGTAAATCTGCTGTACCTGTTTAAATACACACTTTTTTTTATCACTAATACTTGAATATTATGCCCGTGTTTTACTATATGGTCACTTTTTCAGCATAGGAGGTGGGTATAGGCACTTTTTATCTTTTGTATGGGGTAAGTGGTTTATAATTATGGGGTTAGGAGATTAGTGTAGTATTATTATATAGGGGGCTTATGACGGGCTACAAAGCTGCTACACTAGTATTTGTAGGGTATACAACATAGATGTTTATTTTGATATACTTTTCTATTTATACATGGATATAGATGCACTTTATAATGTTATAGGTGTATTATGGCTGCTATACAGCTACACTATATACATGTTTGCACCTTTGCTCTGTATGCACTTTATTTTACAATGGTGGTCTATGTAAGAATCTTTTGGTGACAATAATAGGTTTCTGGCACCTAAAATGTCCTCCGTAATTTGAATTAATTCCATATGATATAATATATAATAATCGAGATTACATTATGGTTATTTCAAATTATATAGTACTATAAAGGACTTTTTCTCCTTGGAGTCAGTGTTTTTCAATTCTGTAAATAGAAAAACTAATATATTCATAAATATAAAATTATATAGTAAAAGACGCCGTTGTTTGGATCAATTCTGAAGCTTCTGGTAAAAGCAAACTTACCTGAGTCCTTAGCTAATCCTTTATATCATCAGTTGGTAGCTGCAACTCTTTGTGTCCACTGTGCTTCTAGATAAGGCGATGATGATCGTAGCCTTACCAAGGAGAAACGATGTAACCAATCTCTGTGGTTTCTACGCGTTTCACCTACTATAGGAAGAAGCCCAATAGTAGATGAGAGGCGTCGAAACGCCAATGTTAACATTATCTACCACAATGCCACCTCTTACCATGCCACCACTGGAATCGTGAGCTGCAGCTACCAACTGGATAGGCTAAATGATTATCTAGGGAATGCAATAACGCTGACTTGCACAAAATATTATTTTTTTTAAAGATTATTTTTTTTATCCTTTGCAACCCTCAACTTTTATGCAAAAAAAATATTTAACAAAGTTTTAAACCTGTTCTTTTAAATACATAGAAGCAAATGTAATTTAGTTTTGTAGAGGGGTGTTTATACCACCACCTGTGCATGAGGCGGGGGCAAATTCTGACTGTTTAATAATAAAGAAATAAAAAAAGGAAGTGATTGTTTTACTTTTAGCACAAAACTTCCCTTTTCTGACACATCATATCATGAAACATCCCTAAATCAGCACAATTTTCATGTTAAAACATGTGTATTTTTTTACTAGCCATCTAACAGGGTCAGATTCTCATGACGAGTCTGATACAGAAAACAAGAGAGCAGTGGGATCAGCTCCAGAACCCCCGGCCTTGGACCATGGAGTGGATGGGCTTCTAGGTGACCGGCTTCTAATCCAGGACCATCAGGTGCAGAAGTAGGGTTTATTAATAACAAATAGAGGTTATAACCTCTAAATAAAGAGAGACCACCATCATTTTTTCATAGAAGAGTCTTTATTGGGTAAAGTTGGAACATTTATAAGCAAGCAGAACAATACAAGTTTGAATTAAATTACTGCCCTGAACCAGTTCTCAGTCACGTCCTGTAATACCTCACTGGCCAATATGGGGGGTGCAGGGGTTAATCCCATCACCACAAACTTAAACACATCCAAAGATCCCTTCTAAACTAGTGATCTTACTTATATTATTTGGATTATTGGATTACTGTCCACTTCTAGATAATCCAATCTGGCTGGTTGTTATCAAGATGTACAGTTGATTGCTCACATTTCCTGTCTCTGGTGATGGAATTAGCAGGTGCTGGAATGGTTATTGGGGGGGAGGATAGAGAAGACACAGCTCATTCAGTAGTTCTTGACTGTGTGTGTGGATGAAAGGGTTAAACGCACAAATTAGTCTGGCACATGCAGCACTGTAACAAAACCTCCACATAAGAGACTAAAATCACTGCCGTTTCGCCCCCGGCTCCTCACAGCTCCAATGAAATACTCACTGGAATCCTAATTTACTGATGATGTCCATGAAGGTTGCAACAGCTGTCAGTAGGAAGGTCTCCTAAAGGGCAGCTCAGGGGGCAGCGATTTATTCTCTAATGTTTCTTGTTCATTTAGTTCCTGTTAAGTTATAAAAAAAGGATATAAGAAGGCGTGAAATGTATGTTTTGTAATTCTTTATTTGTTTTCTGTATGTTTTGTTTGAAACACAAAAAAAAAAAAAAAAAAAAGGCGTGAAATCCCCAAATAAACCGTTGGGCCCCACGCTGACATGCTCCGGGGACCTTTCTCTGACGTATTCACCCTCTTTAGTAATGTTTTATTTCACTGCTGTATCTGGTGAGGGGGCCGGAGCCTCCGACATCTTCATCATGGAGCCTGGATCTAAATCATTAAAGAGACACGGCGGGTTCCTGGATGTTACTAGGTGTATAATACCCCCGGGTATCTATTTACTGGCATGGACTGAAGTGTATATAACCTCTGCCTAAAATCAAACAAATAGTCCCTGGATGTGCAGTGTAGTGTCCTACATATCCGGGACCATATCGCAGCAGTATGTTTGTTTGGTATGGGTCATTGGGCAACCAGCCCAGAGTCTGTGTCTGCATATGAAGCAGCGGACAGACCCATACAGGTACTATTTGTGTTATTTTAGGCGGTAAATACAGAGCTGATAAGCACGTCTTAATAAAATAAAGAACATAAAAGTAAATAGATACACAAAGATATTATATATCTACTAAAATCCAGGAATCAATATCCCCTGAAGACAACTCTCAGTCTCCTTATCAATGAATATCTTTGGTTAACCCTTCACTGTTATATAGTTAAACATGTTTTAATAAATCTGCATATAAAGATAACTACAGTAGAATTATCTGTCTCCCAGTGGATATTATCCACCATCGCGATACAACAAGCACATCCTGTTTAGTCACCACCACTGCTGGATTGTCAGTGATTTATGGAAAATGGCGCAACAAAAGAGAAAGAAACTACCATGAATAAACTTCAGAATTGCATTTGATTTCATACTGTAGTGTTTATCTTACTATGTAGCGCTTTTCATTAACATTGCCCCCGCTATCATTAGTTTCTGGATTATAGAGCAGCATGGCGGCCAAGTGTTGGTTGGATAATCCAGTCTCTAGCGTACAGTTAGCCCTGTAGTTTTGGAAAACTTCATATGCTTGTAAAGTATGTAACTAACCCCATTAGCACTACTCTGATGGCTGAAAGTAAGGAGGAACTAAAGGACCTACTGATGAGGGTAAAAGAAGAGAGTGCAAAAGCTGTCCTGGTACCCAACATTAAAAAGACAATGATCATGGCAAACGCAATCGCACCTCCTGCCAAATAGACGGGGAAGAAGTGGAGGCAGTGACAGATTTTAGTTTCCTGAGATCAAAGATCTCTTCAGATGGTGACTGAAGCCATGGAATTAAAAGATGTTTGCTTCTGGGAAGGAAGAATATGGCAAGTCTGGACAAGCTATTAAAAGAATCACTATCGCTTGTTGTTGTACAGTGCTACTTAGTGGAACGGCAAGTTCCGGAGAGGTTTTGGCCACTTTATTTCTGGTTGTACGTATGAGAGAGATGTAGCTAACCTGTGGGGCTCCATGCCCTTCAGATGGGAGGCTCCATTTGAGGGACAAATTCAAATTGTGATCACTCCATCATTGTTACCACCATTACATTATTTATGAGGGCTACTCCATTTCTTCTACAGCATTCTTCTCCAAAGTACAATGTCTGAGGATCTGATGTGACCTGTTGTGGCCCATTCTGGTCCATCTTCGTTCCTAAGATGTTGATGCTTAGTCATGACATCTCCTCATGCAATTAGATGTCCAGCCACATCATAACATCCAAGTTGGACTTCTGTCCTTCTCCAGCAATATACTGGACATATTTTACCCCTTCTGATCTAATCTTCCAGTGTCCACTATTATACCAGGCCATCTCCATGGTTGTCTTATTAGGACATAGAAGTCAATGGGAAGTCTTTGACGTCTATGTCCTAATAAGACAACCATGGAGATGGCCTGGTCTAATAGGTAATACGTTTAAAGGTGGACACTGGAAGATGAGATCATTTATTAAAAAATAAATTAACCTATGATGGGAAGTCTTCATAGGTTAATTTATTTTTTATGTTCTGCCCATTGTTGATGTGAATTCTTCTGTAGAGCGCCCGCGTTTGCTGGTTTATAATCTACCAAATGATTAGAATTTAAACAAACATTTGAGTAAAACATTAAATGTGGGAAAATCCCAGGACACAAAAAATAATATATTTACTTCCTGCAACCGAGTGACCTGTATCTTATTTAGCACCGGCAAAGGTACAATATAATTGGTAACTCCATATTAGACAGGTGATAGGCTATCACTATATAATTGGTAACTCCATATTAGACAGGTGATAGGCTATCGCTATATAATTGGTAACTCCATATTAGACAGGTGATAGGCTATCACTATATAATTGGTAACTCCATATTAGACAGGTGATAGGCTATCGCTATATAATTGGTAACTCCATATTAGACAGGTGATAGGCTATCACTATATAATTGGTAACTCCATATTAGACAGGTGATAGGCTATCACTATATAATTGGTAACTCCATATTAGACAGGTGGAAATGATCATTAATACAATTCATATGAAAATATTTAAAACACAATATTCAGTATACTGCTAGCCTCGGCCTATAGCAGGTCAATGAGCAGACAGTGCTAAATGCTCAGGCACAAAGTTATATCTACACAATGTTCTCCATTGGTTGGAGACTTGCTGTGTTAAAGTGGTTTTCCTTGGCTTTTGCTTTGGGGGCAGCCTGTGGATGATTGTTTGTCCTCTTATCTAAACAGATGATCAGATATAAATCCCTTTAGTCCCTCAGCTAAAAAGCTTCTCCCCCCTTGATGACCTTATCGGGGTGGAGACAATCAGCTCATCTAGAGACTGATACTCTAATCTTTGAAAACAAATTTAATATTGAATATTTTTACTATGAATCACTAAATGGGAGTTTTTTAGCACAATATAAAGGGGCACGGCAGGTTCCTGGGTGTTACAAGGTATATAATACCCCGGGTATCTATTTACTGTCATGTACTTTATAGTATTAAGAAGTGCTTATATGCTCTGTATTTACTACCTAAAATCATACATATATTTCCTGTTTTTTCCCTCTGCGGCTCATGAAGACAGTGTACTTATAAGTACAGGGGTTGCACTGTCTCATAGTAACCAATCAGTGGAAACATTCTGCAAAATCCAGCTTGAGAGAGGTCACCGACAGGCTAATTTGAAGCACTGCACTTCACAGACTGTGTACAGTATTCATGAGCTGCATGAGCTATACAGGGCAGTCCCAAACAGGGACTATTTGTCATATTTTTAGGCAGTAAATACAGAGTTTATAAGCATTTTATAATAAAATAAAGCACATAAAAGTAAATAGATACACAGGGATAGAATATACCGCGTAACACCCAGGAACCCGGCGTGTCCCTTTAAGTTCAACTGGACACTGAGCTCGTAAATAAATCACTAACTGATCAGATTTGTACTAAATAAATACGACCTTTCATGAAATATTGGGACTTATTCCATTCAATCTGTCCTTATATTCCTAGATGGAGCCGCCGTGGGGGATTTACTGCAAATTCTACAGAGAATGGGAAATTCCATCACTTCATAGAAAGTTCTCATGAAATAAAACCCTCTGCTCTATAGGATAAGAAGAGGAAGCTGAAATGATTTATTTACAGTTACATTCGTTTTTAAGGAAGTTAAACAAGAAACAGAATAATTAACCTGTCGTTGTAATGCTTCAAATTCCATGATAATAATTGATTAGTCTATTATTAATCCACCATTATAGTTTCCTGTGATCAACTTCCTGAAGGTGGAGAAGACTTGAATACACAGGAATGTTACATAGTTACATAGTAATTAAGGTTGAAAAAAGACTTTCAGTCCATCAAGTTCAATCTGTTAAGATCTCCTCTGATCTGCAATATGCGGATTAGTTATTAATTAATTTGTTGTTAAATAATTATTAATAGAATTGGAGGATGAATAAAGAGTTAGTCCCTCAAGTTCAACCTTTTTAGATCTCTATTGATCTTTTTAATATGTGGACTATTTATTATTAATTGTTAGTTGATCCAGAGGAAGCAAACAGAAAAAAAACCAATTGAAACTTTGCCAATAAGGGGGAAAAAAGCAAAATTCCTTCCTGACCCCAGAAACTGGCGATCGGATTCCTTCCTGGATCAATATTCCTTTGCTAGTTATGTAGGATAGCATTGAATGCCCTCTTTATTCAAAAATATATCTAACCCCTTTTTGAAGTTCAATGTCACCACCTCCTTTGTTAGAGAATTCCACAGATTAGCCACCCTAACTGTGAAGAACCCTTTTCTTTCTTTAAGGTGGAATCTTTTTTCCTCTAACCTCAGGATGTCCTCTTGTCAGTTGAAAACCTCTTGCTACAAAAAGCTCCCCCGACAAATCTTTATACTGACCCTGGATGTATTTATATAAGGTAATCATATCTCCTCTTAGGGGCCTTTTTTCTAGTCCTCTATTCCCCTTATTAGTTTTGTTGCCCTTCTCTGTATTTTTTTCAGCTCTAAAATGTCCTTTTTATGAAGTGGTGCCCAAAATTGTCCTCCATATTCCAAATGAGGGCGTACTAGAGATTTGTATAGTGGCAGAATTATATTTGCTTCCCTGGCTTCTATACCCTTCTTAATACATGCTAATATTTTATTTGCCTTTGCAGCTGCTGCTTGGCTTTGAGCACTGTTACCTAGGTGGGTGTCCACAAGCTCCCAAATCCCTTTCAATATCTGATACCCCGAGATTTGCTCCATTAAGATTATAGATTGCATGGCTATTTTTCCTTCCCAAATGCATAACTTTACATTTATTCGTATTAAATCTCATTTGCCATTTAGCCGCCCATTTCTCTAGTTTATGCAAATCCCTCTGTAGGGAAAATACATCATTATCTGATTTAATTACCTTGCACAACTTAGTGTCATCAGTAAAAATGGAGACACTACTTTCGAGTCCTACTTCTACGTCATTAATAAATATGTTAAAAAGGAGAGGACCTAATACTGAACCTTGAGGAACCCCACTTACCACATTAGTCCAATCGGAGTATGTTCCATTTACAACAACCCTTTGCTTCCTGTCTTTTAGCCAGCTCTCGATCCATGAGCAGATATTTACTGCAATTCCTGTATCCCTTAGTTTGCTCAAAAGTCTCCCATGTGGCACTGTATCAAAAGCCTTTGCAAAATCCAAAAATACTACATCCACTGAGTTGCCTTGATCCAAGTTCCTACTAACCTCCTCATAAAAACTAATTAGATTGGACACGACCTATCCTTCATAAATCCATGTTGACTGCCACCTATGATCTTGTTCAAATAGACATATTCTTGTATTCTGTCCTTTATTAACCCTTCTAAAAGCTTCCCCACTACAGAAGTAAGGCTCACTGGTCTATAATTCCCCGGATTTGCTCTTGCTCCCTTCTTAAATATAGGTATGGGATGTGATTTACTCCTATTCATTTTATTTCCACATGGTACATGCTGATGAGTATGTTTGTTTATTTAGTAAGGATTTGAATGTTGTCCATTTATTTTCAGTATTCCTCCCTGTAAGTTCTTTGTCACAGTCTATATTTTGTATTGCTGCCCGTAGCCCATTAAAGTTAGCCCTTTTAAAATGTAGAGTTTTTGTTGGCCCCTTACAACTGTTTTTTGTATTCAATCTCAAATGAGACTGTGTTGTGATCACTGTTCCCCAAGGGTTCCCCTATTTTAACATTTGATATTATATCAATATTACTTGTGGTGACTAAATCCAAGATGGCGTCATTTCTAGAAGGTTCTTCTATTACCTGGGCCAGATAATGATCCCTGAGTGTACCCAAGAACCTGCTCCCCTTAGTTGAACTGCTGGTCTCATTTATTCCGTTTATTTCAGGGTAATTAAAGTCTCCCATTATGAGAACTTGCCCGTGCTTAGCTGCATTTCCAATCTGTAACAATAATTGTATTTCCTCACTTTCAGCTATATTTGGGGTTTTATAGCATACTCCCACCAATATGCGTTTAGAATTAGCTCCTCCACTATTTAGCTCAACCCACAAGGATTCAATGATGCCGTTAGTTCCAGCATAAATATCTTCTCTGACTATAGGCTTAAATTCAGGCTTAACATAAAGACAGATCCCTGCTCCTCTTTTACCATTTCCCCTATCTTTCCTAAATATGTTATAACCATCCAGATTAACAGTCCAGTCATGAGATTCATCCCACCATGTCTCGGTAATGCCTATTAAGCCCCATTTTCTTGTACTGCTAATAATTTTAGCTCGCCCATTTTCCCAGGCAAACTTCTTGAGTTAGCGAGCATACACTTTATGTTACTATGGCTCTGCTGTTGTGAAGTGCCTGCCACTGTATTTGTGGCCCCTATTAATACCTCCCTACTGTCTATTGTAACCCTCCCCCTTCTCCTCCCCCATGGTTAACTAATTCATCCCTTTCCCTCTCTACCCTTTTTACCCGAATACTTCTATATAGTCCCTCCCCCCCACCTTCAAGTTTAAAAACTCCCCGAGCCGTTCTACCATCCTATCCCCTAGCACAAAAGCTCCCTCATCATTAAGGTGCTATCCATCCCTGCTATAGAGATTGTACCCAAGTGAGAAGTCAGCCCAGTGCTCTAAAAACTCCAAACCCTCTGCACTGCACCACATTTTTTGGACAGAAAACACTGCACTGCTTTACAGAACCGATTCAACAGAACACGACAAAATGCACACAGATATACCTTTACACAGGCTAAACCAAACCCACTCTCACATGGACCCTGATTACAGAGCACAGGACAGAAAACACTGCACTGCTTTACAGAACTGATTCAACAGAACACGACAAAATGCACACAGATATACCTTTACACAGGCTAAACCAAACCCACTCTCACATGGACTCTGATTACAGAGCACAGGACAGAAAACACTGCACTGCTTTACAGAACTGATTCAACAGAACACAACAAAATGCACACAGATATACCTTTACACAGGCTAAACCAAACCCACTCTTACAGAGCACAGGACAGAAAACACTGCACTGATTTACAGAACTGATTCAACAGAACACAACAAAATGCACACAGATATACCTTTACACAGGCTAAACCAAACCCACTCTCACATGGACCCTGATTACAGAGCACAGGACAGAAAACACTGCACTGATTTACAGAACTGATTCAACAGAACACAACAAAATGCACACAGATATACCTTTACACAGGCTAAACCAAACCCACTCTCACATGGACCCTGATTACAGAGCACAGGACAGAAAACACTGCACTGATTTACAGAACTGATTCAAAAAAAGTTGTCTGCAAAGTGGGAAGGTGACATATACAACTTCCAGTGCTCGCTAATGAACAGCTCATTAGTTAAAAAGGACATACCCTGTTGAGCAGAAGCTGCACAAATCAGGCTTAGTAACCAAATGGAAGCTTACAATAAACAATCATTATATTTAACATTGAAAAATTTAAAGACTTTGGTAATTATTTTGCCTTTTTTTCACATCATCAAGTGTTGTTGTTCAAACAATTAAGGAAGCAATAAATCAATAAATGATGTGTTTACTCCACTGGGTGCACATTCATTGTATGCGCTAGGAGCCTCATTCAGATGCTACTATTTTTGCATAAGTAGCCGCAAGGGGTGGTCGCAAGCTACTTAGCTATTCAAATCCCCTGAGGCCGAGGGTTCTGATCGGCGCTGCGCGTTCCCTTTCGCCACCACAGCCACAGCTTACTGCAGGCAAAGCCTTTGATCTCACTCGGCAACATGTGATTTGGCCGTAAGAAACCCCACATCCCTATTCAAATGCTACGCTAACCCCTCCGTCAACCCCGTAAAATGCCAAAAATGGCTGCAGTTTACTTACACCCTGGAGCATTCGCAAGGGCTGTGAAGCCCTTATGTAACCTCCAATTAAGCCCCAATTAAGCCCCGCTGGCTGTCCCTACATTAACCCTATAATGCAGTGGTCAGATTGGGACCCCTGCAGGGTGCACACGTTAACCCTATAATGCAGGGGTCCCAATCAAGACCCCTCACAGCATCTACAATTTTTGGTCATACACCAAGTGGCAGGGGTCAATATAGATCCCCATAATACTAAAATTAACCCCCTCAGTCCAATAAGGGTCTATAAAGACACTTGTAGGACACAATCAACTCCTAGGTTAACCCTCACAAAGTCTAAGCACTACACTATTAACCCTAACCATACACCATTAACCCTAACTAAACCCTATCAACCCCAACTTTCCCCCTTTAACAGTAACTGTGTCGATTTAACCCCTTGTTGGTCTATTTAACCCCATCTAGGCCTATCGTAACTAAATCTAAGCCTATCTAACCCCTTCTAGGCACTAGTCTAGCCTATCTAACCCCATCAGTCCCATAATAGTCTATATAGACCCTCATGGGACAATTAAAACCCTATAATTAACCCCATAAAGGGTTAAACTGAGGTGTATGGGGGTCTGTATAGACCCCCATAAGTGATGGGGTTAGATGGAGGCTTATGGGGGTTGGGGTTATGGGGGTCTGTAAGTGATTGGGTTAAATAGGCCTAAATGGGGTTAGATAAGCTAGATGGGGTTAAATAGGCACAGTTAGGGTTAAAGGGGGACAGTTGGGGTTGATAGGGTTTAGGATTAATGGGGTAGGGTTAGGGTTAATAGTGTAGTGCTTAGACTTTGTGTCATGAGGGTCCTGTAGGACCCTCATGGCACTTGTAGGATTAACCTTGGGGTTAATAGGGTCCTATAGAAGTCTATATTAACCCCCATGTGTAATGGGGTCAATTTTAGGTACTTATAGTACCCCCGCGGCAGGGATTAATGTGTTTATTTATCGCGGGTCCTTTAAGGAGCTTTAAGGTCCTTTCAGGACAGGCGCGGTGGGAATCTTTAATTTTTAATGCAGCGGGGGTCTTGATCGTGACCCCCACTGCAAGGGTTAATGTGGGGATACTCAAGGGATCCTGATGGGGACCCAGCAGCATGGGGGGATAATGTTATTTGCAGCGGGGGTAGTTACTGTACCCCAGCTGCATGAGGGTGAGCCTTTATTGTGCCACAGTCCCTTTAAGGAGCCGCGGCAGGGTATTTGAATCCAAGCCCTTACGAGGACGGGCTTGGAGATCTTAGGGGTTAAATATATATTCAATTCAGCACTGTACAGCGCTATCATTGATGGGGGACATTAGGGGGAACATGAGGATGACATGTACTGCATTGGCTAGCTGTCACATCGGCGCTAACCAATACTGTCAGTTGTGGCCACAAGTCCGCCGGGCTTGGAGAAGGAGTTACAGCCTTGGGGGTCATTCAAGGGGGTCGTTCCTGTATGACCTCCAACGCAGCAACTCGATCTTCAAGCTAGGCGGACTGCGGCCACAAATGACAGTATTGGCTAGCACCGATGTGCCAGCTAGCCAATGTAGTACATGTAATCCTCATGTCCCACATTGTGTTTCCCATCATTTACAATGCTTTCTTGAATTTATATTTAACTTTTTTGTTTGGTGGGCTTTGAAGCCTGATCTGCGGTCTAACGCCGTGGTCAGGTTAAAGCCCGCAAATGTTAACGGCACATTGCATGGCTTGCAATCGGCCGTACGGAGGACCTCCTTGCAGCCCCTTCCATTTGAATACCAACGTAGCCGTAGGGCTACGAGGGGCCGTAGCACCCTAGTAAGGAATCGCAGTTACATCTGTTTTACAGCCATCGTTTGAATGAGGCCCTAGGTGTACTTAGCTGGCAGCTTCTAAATATGGGATTTAATTAAAATTAAATTAAAATAAATACAATAAAAAAAAAAAAGTTTATAAACTAATTGTAATATGATCCGTTATTATCACTATTATTATAATACTAGCGACTCTACCGTCAAAAATGACAGCAAAAGAAAGTGAAGCCTGGCAATGCAGTTTGCCACACAATGGGAGCCTCTCCCCCTCTACTTTACTGGCCTTGCGATGAGCTCCTTCGGTGCTCACTGCGAGCCTCCCCCTGTCTACTTTCTCCCTTGTGCCTCATTTCCCCCCTCCTCTCTCTCCCTTGTGTCTCGCGGCCCCCATGTTTTTACCCTGTTACTCATGGGGGTCAATACACACACCCATCAATACAGATCCCCAGAAGCACTTAATTAACCCCCTCACTCATGGGGGTCAATACAGACGCCCATAAACCCCTAATTAACCCTGTCACTCATGGGGGTCAATACAGACCCCCATAAGCACTTAACACCGTCACTCATGGGGGTCAATACAGACCCCCATAAACCCATAATTAACCCTGTCACTCATGGGGGTCAATACAGACCCCCATAAGCACTTAACACGTCACTTATGGGGGTCAATACAGACCCCCATAAACCCATAATTAACCCTGTCACTTATGGGGGTCAATACAGACCCCCATAAACCCATAATTAACCCTGTCACTCATGGGGGTCAATACAGACACCCATAAACCCCTAATTATCCCTGTAACTCATGGGGGTCAATACAGACCCCCATAAACCCATAATTAACCCTGTCACTCATGGGGGTCAATACAGGCACCCATAAACCCCTAATTATCCCTGTAACGCATGGGGGTCAATACAGACCCCCATAAACCCATAATTAATCTTGTCACTCATGGGGGTCAATACAGACCCTCATAGCACTTAACACCGTCACTCATGGGGGTCAATACAGACCCCCATAAAACCCATAATTAACCCTGTCACTCATGAGGGTCAAAACAGACCCCCATAAAACCCATAATTAACCCTGTCACTCATGAGGAACAATAGAGACCCTTATAAGCCTCTATTTAACCCCATCAGTCCCATAAGGGTATATTATTACCTCAAGGACCATCATGACACTACAAACACTACACTGCACTATACCCCCCCAATAAAACATTAAATCTAAACTAACCCCCCTCTACACTAACACCTACACTACCTACCTACCCTCTAATAACCCCCCACCACTCTAACTACAGAAAATTAAAAAAAATCAAGTCACCAAAAATAAAAAATCTACATTACATAAAATAAAAAAAACTAAATCATAAAAAATCTACATTACATAAAATAAAAAAAACGAAATCATAAAAAAATCTGCATTACAGAAAATAAAAAAACGTAAGTCACAAAAAAGGAACATTACAGAAAATAAAAAAATACATTACAACCCCCCACCACTACAGAAAAAAAAAACATTACACACCTGATAAGGAAATACATATAATATATACAATACAAATTAAATAAAATACAATACCCCCCAATCTAACGAATATACAATAAATCCTATCTAATATACATCCCCCAATCTATCTAATCTACAATACATCCTATCTATATAAAATACATACCCCAATCTAGCTAATATACTATACATTCTATCTATCTAATGACGGCAAAAGAAAGTGAAGCCTGGCAATGCGGTTTGCCACACAATGGGAGCCTCTCCCCGTCTACTTTACTGGCCTTGCGATGAATGCCTTTGGCGCTCATCACAGGCCTTGCAATGAGCTCCTTCGGTACTCACTGCGAGCCTCCCCCCTGTCCTCCCTTGTGTCTCCTTCCCCCCCATGTTTTTACCCTGTCACTAATGGGGGTCAATACAGACACCTATAAACTCCTAATTAACCCCCTCACTCATGGGGGTCAATACAGGCCCCCATAAGCACTTAATTAACACCGTCACTCATGGGGGTCAATATAGACCCCCATAAACCCATAATTAATTCTGTCACTCATGAGGGTCAATACAGACCACCATAAGCACTTAACACCGTCACTCATGGGTGTTCAATACAGACCCCCAAAAAACCAAAATTAACCCTGTCACTCATGGGGGTCAATACAGACACCCATAAATCCCTAATTAACCCTGTAACTCATGGGGGTCAATACAGACCCCCATAAACCCCTAATTAACCCTGTCACTCATGGGGGTCAATACAGACCCCCATAAGCACTTAACACCGTCACTCATGGAGGTCAATACAGACCCCCATAAACCCATAATTAACTCTGTCACTCATGAGGGTCAATACAGACCACCATTAACCTATAATTAACCCTGACACTCATGGGGGTCAATACAGACCCCCATAAGCACTTAACACTGTCACTCATGGGGGTCAATACAGACTCCCATAAACCCATAAATAACCCTGGCACTCATGAGGGTCAATACAGACCCTCATAAGCACTTAATTAACCCTGTCACTCATGAGGGTCAGTACACACACCAATGAACCTCTAATTAACCCTGTCACTCATGAGAAACAATAGAGACCCTCAGACCTCATCATATTTAACCCCATCAGTCCCATAAGGGTATATTATTACCCTTATGGGGCAGTTACAACCCAACATTAACCTCATAAGTGCAATGACGGTCCTCAAGGACCGTCATGACACTAAGAATAAACACTACACTGCACTATACCCCCCCCCCAATAAACCATTAAATCTAAACTAACTCCCCTCTACACTAACCTATTAACACCTACACTACCTTCCTACCCTCTACCACTCTAATTACAGAAAATTAAAAACAATCAAGTCACCAAAAATAAAAAATCTACTTTACATAAAAAAAAACAAATCACAAAAAATGAAAAATCTTCATTACAGAAAATAAAAAACGTAAGTAACAAAAAAAAGAACATTACAGAAAATAAAAAAAATACATTACAACCCCCCACCACCACTACAGGAAAAAAAAAAACATTACACACCTGAAAAGGAAATACATATAATACATATAATACAAATTAAATACAATACAATACCCCCCAATCTAACTAATATACAATAAATCCTATCTAATATACATCCCCCAATCTATCTAATCTACAATACATCCTATCTATATAAAATGCATACCCCAATCTAGCTAATATACTATACATTCTATCTATCTAATATAAATCCCCCAATCTATTTAATATACAATAAATACTATCTATTTAAAATACATGCCCTCTATATAAAACCCTCTATATAAAATACACCCCCCTATCTAACATACAATAAATGCTATCGCTATATAAAATAAACAAATTCTAAGCTAAAAGAAAATAATTAAGACCACTTATCTTTGCAGATGACCCTTCAGATCAGCAACCTAGAGAAAAAAATATACATAAATTAGTGCAACACAATTACAGTAAATAAATAAACATTATAAACATTATAAATATTCTGCTCACCTTTCCAGCATGTCCCCGTCCTTCTTCTTTTCTTTAAAAAAACCCCATAAAATTAGTACACATACATAAACTTAAAACAAAATAAAATAAACATAATCTATATTGTACTTACCTCCCTGCGATGTCTCCGGCCTGCTCCTTTTCTGCCCCGCCCTGGAACCGCGCTCTAAAAAAAAAGGAACGCTAAAGAGCCTCCCGGAGCCTTTTCCAGAAGAAAATAGCCAATGGCGCCTTCTGATTGGTTGAAAATGCTGTCTATCAAATTCAACCAATCAGAAGGCTCCAATGTGTGAGTCAATCAGAAAGGGATACACCCCAAAATCCCACTCTGATGGGATAATGCACCTGCCAATCTTTATTTAAACCAATCATATGGCGCAGATGCCCTACAGCGAATCACAATGGGATACACCCCCACGTACTGATTGGCCGAAGGCATTTGCGCCTTCTCATTGGCTGTTGTCAATGTCAATCAGTATTACAGCCAATGAGAAGGCACAGATGCCTTCAGCCAATCCCCCCGTCTGGATGTATCCTATTATGATTGGCTGATGATAATAAAGCCTTCTGATTGGTTTAAATAAAAATTGACAGCTGCATTATCCAATCAGAGTGGGACTTTGGGGTGTATCCCTTTCTCATTGGCTCATACATTGGCATCTTCTGATTGGCTGAATTTGATAGACAGTGTTTTCAGCCAATCAGAAGCCGCCATTGCCAATTTTATTCTGGAACACTCCGTAGTAGACTCATTAGCGTAGGAGAGGTTCGCAAGTGCGGACCACCATTCGTTTTTTAACAATTTTTTTTTAGAGCGCGGATTGTTCCAGGGCCCATCCAGGGCAGAAGAGGAGGAGGCCAGGGACATCGCGGGGAGGTAAGTACAATGTATATTATGTTTATTTTACTTTGTTTTTATGTTTATGTCGGTTGTATTAATGTAATTTATTTTTCAACAGGGGCTGCGCCAGAGAAGAAAAGAAGAAGGACGGGGACATGCTGGAAAGGTCAGTAGAATATTTAGAATATTTTGAATGTTTATTTATTTACTGTAAATGTTGTACTATTTTTTTTTTTTTTTTCCTAGGTGGCTGATCTGAAGGGACATCTGCAAAGGTAAGTGGTCTTAATTATTTTATTTTAGCTTAGAATTAGGGTGTTTTAGATAGAGATAGCATTTATTGTATGTGGGGGATGTATTTTACATATATAGCATGTATTGTATATTAGATAGATTGGGGGATGTACATTACATAGGATGTATTATATATGAGCTAGATTGTGGGATGTATTTTAGATAGATAGGATGTATTGTATATTAGATATATAGATTGTGGGATGTATTTTAGATAGATAGTATTGATTGTATATTAGATCGATTGGGTGATGTATTTTAGAGAGACAGTATTGATTGTATATTAGATAGATAGGGGGTATCTGTATTTGTATTGTATGTATTCTATATGTATTTCCTTCTCAGGTGTGTACTGTGGGGGGGGGGTTGTAAGGTATTTTGTTATTTTCTGTAATGTTCCCTTTTTTATTTTTTGTGACTTATGTTTTTTTTATTTTTGGTAATGTAGTTTTAAATTTTTTTGTGATTTAGGTTTTTTATTTTATGTAATGTAAATTTTTTTGTGTGGTGACTTTAGTTTTTTGTTTCTGTAATTAGAGTAGTGGGGGGTATTAGGAGATTGGTAGGTAGTGTAGGTAGGTAGTGTAGGTGTTAATAGGTTAGTGTAGAGGGGGGTTAGTTTAGATTTAATGCTTTATTGGGGGGCTATAGTGTTGTGTAGTGTTTATACTTAGTGTCATGAGGGTACTGTAGAACCCTCATAGCACTGACGGGCTAATGTTAGGCTTCTAACTGTCCCATGAGGGTCTTTAAATACCCTTATGGGACTAATGGGGTTAAATAGAGGCTTATGAGGGTCTGCAGACCCCCATAAGAGTCTGTGTTAAACTGGTGTAGTGCTTACACTTTGGGTCATGAGGGTCCTGGATGACCCTCATGGCACTTATACTGTTATTACATGCGTTCATTAGTGTGTTAGAGGGGTCTATATAGTTGAGGCACACAGTACACTCACATTGTGTGGCAAACAGCATTTCAACACTTTTTTTTTTTATTGGCCGTCATTTGCTTATTATGATATAAATGAAAACCTTACTAATGGGGTATAGAGGTTTTATGCTGCTCTAGGCCATTCAGATTTATGCCCTGTCCCATATACACTAGCAGCCTCTCCTTTTCACTTTCTATATCTCATATTGGTGGCAGATCTAGGGCATTGGGGGCCCCTGTGCAAAAATAAAATTTGGTGGACTAAGGGGGACCACAGAGGGCTGAGGGGGGGCACTGGTGGCTGAGAGGGGCCACAGAGGATCACAGGGGGCCAAAGAGGATCACAGGGGACCGCAGAGGGCTGTGAGGGGCCACAGCTGGGTATAGAGGGCTGCAGGGGGCCGGCAGAGGGCCACAAGGGTCGCAGGGGGCCAAGGGGAACCACAGAAGGCCAAAAGGGCAGGGGGGGACCACAGGTAGCTTAGAGGGGGCTGCGGGAGACCACATGGGGACACAACTCTTTGTTGAATTATATTATGTGCCACCACACATGGCAGAATACAGACAAATAATGTGGATACATATCAGTAAGTTCTTATTGCGGGAGCCATGTTCCTCCTTGTGGCAGATCCTACGGGAGCCATGTTCCTCCTTGTGGGCGATCCTATGGGAGCCATGTTCCTCCTTGTGGGAGATCCTACGGAAGCCATGTTCCTCCTTGTGGGAGATCCTATGGGTGCCATGTTCCTCCTTGTGGGAGATCCTACGGGAGCCATGTTCCTCCTTGTGGGAGATCCTACGGGAGCCACGTTCCTCCTTGTGGGCGTTCCTACGGGAGCCATGTTCCTCCTTGTGGGAGATCCTATGGGAGCCATGTTCCTCCTTGTGGGAGATCCTACGGGAGCCATGTTCCTCCTTGTGGGAGATCCTACGGGAGCCGTGTACTAGAGCTCTTAGTAAACAATATCTCACCCTTTAGTTCATCTGGGCCATGTCTTGGTCTCCTCAGCTTAATAAGGAAGCTGAGTCCTTGGTCCTGCTCTTATCAGTTAGGTTATCATATTGTGGTCTTGTTATGTGAAAGAACTTCCAGAACCTGCACGGACAGGAACAGGAAATGTCTGTTTTAGATTAAAAAGCCACAATTTTACAACAATCACCATCAGCTCTGAGACTACCAATAAAAACAAGACGGTCAGCAAGAATGCTTCAAGGGCCATTGTAACTGGACCCGTAGACCCTTTCTGTCCAGTGCAAGTTACAGAGCAGGGATGGCAGCGCTGACAGTTCAAACTGCCACTGCCTGCTTCTGAGCATGTGTGTGGGAAGGGGTTAAATATCTCAAGCTAATGCTGAAGGGGCTCAGAGGGGCAGTGGCGGACAGACGTGGTCCATGGGGCATAGAGTCAGACACAACTGAATGACTACACAACCATGCAAAGCACCAATGAAGCAATAAATTCTCATCCCTCGTATCGAAATCCGTAAGAAAAATAGCAAAGTGCAAGCCTCGTGCGGAAAATAAATGTTCAAGATAAATAATGGAACGGAAGTCTGCAAAAATGAAGATTTTCTCACAAAAATGACTTGATGCTTATAATGTTTACATTTAGTTGTTCAGTCATGTCGACTATCCATGACCCTATGGACCACAGCACATCAGGCACATCTATCGTTATTTCTCTGGTCGTGCCTTCTTCTGTGGACCATGATTTGTCTATGACCTGGCCATTTTGGGTGACCCTACATGGTATAGCTCACAGCTTCATTGAAGTACACAAGCCCCTTTACCACAACAAGGTGGTGACCCAGATGCATTTATAATATGTATAAATAACAACTTTTTATGTGCACTTCCTAAAACATCTCTGCAAAGATATGGGAAGCGCAAAGTTCTCCAAGTTGTTTCACATCAATAAAAAAAAAGATTTGTCGCAAAAAAATGAGGAAACGGAATGTTTAGCAAATAAAAGCTGTCTGGAGATAAATAAGATTTAATTGAAAGGCACCGACTGGGACTGGAGACGCGGCGTGAGATGGATTTATTCCAGAAGATTCTGCCTTTGATACAACGGCTGGTGTCCAGATCTCTGGACCTTCAGGTGTTTCTCCATCATTTGGTGGATAAGGAGATGGTGTCTTTGGAATATTATCACAGTCTGCTCGGGGAAGATGATACGGACGATCTTGCAAGGAAGATTGCATTAACTGTGGTTGGGAAACCAGAGATGTACCAAAAAATCCTCCTGCCGCTCTACGGAGATGAGGAGGACGAAGCTTGGTGGCCAAGGGCCTTCAAATGTAAGTATCACTCCAGAGACGAACATCTCAAGTGCAGATATGGACCGTACACAAAGAGATACGTGCAGCTGTCCTAATAAGAATATATATGTTATTATTTGTAGAAATGGACTGAAAGATCCACCTGCTGAGGCAAGGACATTATCAACAGCCATTAAGATTATCTCTGGAGAGTGATAAGTAGACGAGCATGCCTAGTAGGAAAATAGGAATAGTGACAGAGACCTTTAGCAATGGAGCAATTACGTACTAAAAACAGGTTATACATTGTACTAGCAGCTTTTCTCTACAGTAAATCATTCCTGATATATATTTAGAATTGACTGTGCAGATTGGTGTGTTAATGTATGGTTTAGAATGCTAAGGTGCAGCTCAGGGTGCTTGATACGCATGGATGAGGGGTCTAACTGCCAGATAACATTGGGGGTCTTTGTGTTGGCCACCACAGAGACAGACAAATAGATTTTAATCCTAGTGAGCACATCAAAGCAGGTAATTACTATATGTAAGCTGCAAGAACAACATGGAATTTCCTAGGACTAGATAACATTTTATTTTACTATAAGGTTCTCTTAGAAAGAAGCAAGAATGTGTTAAAGGGACGTGGAACACAATTATGTTTTTAATGCATTTAAAATAGTAGCTTTAAAAATGACCAAAATTGTGTTTTGCATTAAAAAATATTAAGTAAAACCTGTTTAAATTGTGTCTGTAGCTTTTATTGACAGATAAACTCATATAACTATATTATTGCTCACTGGCTGATAGGGACAAGCCCCCAGATCAATTAAATGCCTGAATCAGTTTGTTCTGCTTTGAGAACATGAAAACATGAGTCTTTATGAGTGTATGGTGTTTTCATGCTTTTTATGTGTCTATCTATAGATATAAAATCCATACAATAAAAATCCAATATATATGTATATTTGGGGTCTGTCCCTCGACTATGACCAGAGGTGGTGGAAGAGTAGCCAAAGGGGCTAGCGTGAGAGGCAGCCTGTTGCCACCGGACCTCCAGCCTGCTTAGAGGGCAGATGAGTCCTTGTGAGAAGGCTAAACTGCGGAATTACCCAGGATCAGCGGCGACTGAGAATGATGCTACTAGTGGTCCATGCGTAAAAGCCCGGGATCAGCAGCGACTGCGGATTAGGCTACTAAAGCAAAGCAAATAGGTGGTGCAGAGCATGGGTGTAGGGGCCCAAAATTCAACTCTACTCCTAGGACAGGTAGCAGATCTACCGCTGATGCACCTGGTGCAATGCTACAGTGCCCCTCAAAAACGTATTTTTTTACATTTCTTTGTTTAAATTTTCAATGTCTTGCCCCCCAATATAATTAAAAATTATATATATATATATATATATACATAATGAATGTCTATATGTCAACTTAGAATGTATGTATCTATATATATATGCTTTGACCCATAATTTATCTTCTATACTGTATATTTATTTATATATATATATATATTTATATATATATATACTAGCGACATGCACGTCAACAAATGACGGTCAATAGAATTTTTAAGCGGGAAATGCTGTTTGTGACACAATGTGATTCCCTAACACTGTAAATCTTTTTCTTATCTACAAAGACGCACAAAAATGTTTCTTACATGTTTTTTATTTTTTTAATAATGTACTGTTAAACAATATCAAACTGAATTCCTTCCTGACCCCATGAAATGGTGATCAGATTACTCCCTGGATGAATACTTTCTATTTAATTATACATTTAATTTTGTTAACAAATGTTTCTGCTGCAAATGACATACATCTTTTTTTAACATTTACTAACTGAATTTATCAAACTTTTTAACATACAATGCTAACAATGCAAACATTAACATAAGAAAATAACATTTAACCTTAATTTATTTTAAACTATAGTGATCTTGAATATTGAATCCAGAGGAAGACAAAGTTAAAAAAATGTAATTTCAACTTTGTAAATTTGTTGAAACTGTTGTGGAAAAGTAATTCCTTCCTGACTCCATTAAATGGCAATAGGATTCGTCCCTGGATCAATAATCTATATATCATGCACCATTTTAATTTTTCAAGAAATGATGATGCTGCTACTAACATTAAACCTTACTGATAAAGAATGTATCAACTTGTCAGTCCTTTTCAAACATATTTTTAAGCTTACAAACCTGAAAGAAACATATTCAATTTTAAACAATTTCTAAAATGCAAACTAACTGTTTTGTGGAGCCAATCATGTCTAAACTGACTACCAAGACATTCCAATTTGTTTTCCCTTGAAACTGTTTTCCTTTCAAAGAGCACATCACATTTTTTTCGGTATATGTGATGTAAGTCCTTTTTTCCCCTTCTTTTTGTTCCTTTGTTCCGTTTTTATTGGTTATTACT
The DNA here is from genome assembly GCA_027410445.1 of Discoglossus pictus. Taxonomy (NCBI): domain Eukaryota; kingdom Metazoa; phylum Chordata; class Amphibia; order Anura; family Alytidae; genus Discoglossus; species Discoglossus pictus. The sequence continues at coordinate 112,193,486 of CM050172.1, read as the reverse complement.
GTATTTTTCTGAAATTGTTGACATATTTTTGTACCTGAAATAGTGTTCGACTAAGAAGAGGCCAATTGACCTTTAATTTCTTCCTTCAAATTAAACCACTATTATCTGTAATTACAAAACCTTGTAGTACACAATATTTTTTGTAACAATCCGGCCATTGTGTAGTAGATCACCCTGACTTGGGTTGTCTTCAACTGAAACTTTAATAGCATCTGGATTTGTGCACCTTGTAAAAGCAACATAGAGTTGTACATGTGCAAAAACAGGTTCTTTTAAAAAAATACCCACCGACTTAAAAGTTTGTTGTTGGGATTTATTGATGGTCATGGCAAATGCCGTGATAACTGGAAATTGTGTCCTTTGAAGGACAAAAGGCAAACCACTCTCACATGGAGCTATATCAATTCTTGGTATAAAAACTTGTTCACCTTTATGGTTCCCAGTCATAATTTCTGCATGTATAAAATGATCTTTTAACTAGTGCACAATTAATCTGGTCCCATTACAAAGTCCTTTTTTTGGATTCATATTTCTCAATAGAATGACAATTGCCCCTTTTTTTCAATTGCAAAACATGTGGTGGCATACCAGATGGTGTTAAAGAATTAATAAATACGATACTAAAATTCGATTCACTTTCTTTATCATCAGCCAGAACTGAATCTGCACTGTAATAATTCTTTTGTGGTGTGTTGATGAATTTTTACATTTTGTTATTTAGATTCAAGGCATCTATATTTTTTGATGTTATTATCACTTTGTTTGCAATGTCTGAGTAATCGTCGTTATTAAGAGTGTTTAGAAAGATTGCTGATATGAATGATTCCTTGCAAACCATTTGAGATGGAATTTCAATGGTATCATTGGGTAAATCATGTATTTGTGGATGTTTTCCTTCTCCAATTTGAATAAGCCAATCATTGAATTCATTTTGGCCTTCAAATCTCATATTTAATTCTAATTTGAGATGTGTAAATATTTTCCGCAGTTTACTTGTCTTTAAACATGTTTCAATGATCTCAGTTCTATTTCCATGTGGCACAACAGGTAATGTTTGCCTAAAATCTCCTCCTAACAGCATCACCTTTTTCACCAAATGGCAAATTATTATCCATCACTTCTTTTAAGAATCTATCAATACAGTGCAAAGCATGACATGACATCATTGTTACCTCGTCTATGATAATTCATTTATTTTTTTTTAGTTTTTTTTGCTTGTAAAGAATTCAGTTGAATATCTGACACTGATGTTTCCAAAATGGGAACTGGCAGCTTAAATCCACTATGCACAGTTCTACCACCATCTAACAAAAGTGCTGTAATTCCAGTTGTTGCAAATGGCATTGCTATCGGACCCTGTGCTTGAATGTAACTCATCAAACAATTGTACAGTTAAGTTTTTCCTGATCCACCAGGGCTGTCTAGATAGAAATACTGGTCTTTGACCATTTCATCATCTGTAGCATTTGTGATGGCATCAAATGCTTTTAACTGTAAAGTATTTAAAGTTGCCAGTTTTTCTTCGTATTTTTGTTTTTGTAGCTCAGTGTCATAATCATCAAAGTTGATGTCATTTATAAGTCCTGGATCAGGCAAATTAAAACTTGCACAATTTAATCCATGAGCAAACAATATTTCTTGAATTTCCATTAAAGTTTTTAACAGTGCTATTGGCTCATTGTAACATTTCAAGAAGTCTTCAGACATATTTAATTTAAATGTTTCCCACAAAGTAAACACATCAGATACATTGCAAAAGATGCAAATGAACACAAATTGTTCTCTCATTTGCTTTGGCATTTGACATAGTGCTGCTTCTTCCAGACCCCTCTCCCCTTCTGTATCATCAGCTATGAAGTTTTGATATCTTGCAGCTAATAGAAAAGTATCATAAACTATGTCATTCACTGTGCGTAAATGTTCAAAACTTTGTGCACGGGAACATGTAAAAGAAGTAATCTTAAACTGAAACGTTCAATGTCCCTTGGACTGACGGTATAAATTTGTGGTATCATTTTTTGTGTATCTCTTCTTCGTTGTCGCCATAAACCATTTACAAATACATAGTGATAAGGAATCTCAATGTATAGGAATTGTCTGGCCTGCGTATCCTGGCAGTTTAATTTAAACCATGCAGTAAGTGTTGTATCTCGGTGTTCACTTTGATCTAATGCAGTTCCTTCATTGCCTACAGTAAAGCAAACAAACTGACTTTGTGGCAAATGTACAGCTAAACGATAGACAGCATGTGACCTATCATGCATCTCAAATTTCAGAAGCTGCCACATTGCTTCAGGAGCACTGACATAGCGAGCATCTAAATAATTTGAAAGTTCGTCATGTAAAATTGGATTTTCCTTTTCGTTTGCAGCACCTTGCACAACAACAGTTGCTGCATCATATCCTTTGTATATATATTTGTACACATATTTAATTGATTTAATAGAAGTGCAAGCTTCCACATTAATGTGTGCATTGTACTTCATGAGCAAATGTGGATTGTATGGAACGACAAATCTATTATCACCCTTTTGTCCATGGATGATAGCTGTTTGTTTTATACAATTAGCATAAGTCTGCATTTGAAATTGTTTAGAAAATTCTTTAGTACATTTTTTATTTTCCATACATGGTATATTCGGATTCATATCTCCACATGGCCCATGAATTATTCTGTGTGTAACAATCTCCCAAAGTTTGGAATATTTTTCTGGATCTGGCAATTCAGCAGTAATGACTGAATCCACTCTCTCTGCAGTATTCAACTTATCTTTTTCCTGCAGGATTAAAAGTATGTGAGCATGTGGCAGTCCTCTTTTTTGAAATTCAATGGTATAAACAAAAGCCACACATTTTCCAAATAACTGTACTTTAGTTATATCATGTATTAATAATTTGATTTTGATTTTGAATTCTCTTGCCACTAAATCTGGTCGGTCAGAAGTAGTTTGTCCCAAATTCAAATTTTCCTTGATCTCTGGCCATTGAGGATTACATGTGAATGTAATGAATAATTCTGTTTTTCCAAATTTTGTGACAATATTAATGGCATCATTATATCTTTCTCGCATATTGCGAGGAGATCCTTGGAAAGTCGTTGGCAAAATAATTGCTCTTCCAGCTGGAATGTTTCTGTTGGTAGCCACTTCAGCGACATAATCCATCAATCCACAATACTGTTCTACTCAAAGCTTATTTTGTTGAAATTTTATGAAATTTAGATTATTTGCTTCGACTTGTAGATAGGAATCAATAATCCATTGTTGAGTGAGTTTGCCCCCACTTAAAATTGGATTAAAAGAATCCCGTATAGCATTTTGTGCCACTTTATATTCCAGCTTAGAAATATTGCATCTAACACGAACTTTACTATTGGGATAACTTTGCAATTGTAATTTTGGTTCCCATTCAGGTTCACCATTTGGAAAGAAAATGGCATATGTCATTGGTATCTAAATTACAACTTAATATATTTATGTTTATAAAAGGTTGTTCTTCATTGTGTGGATATATTCTAATATCCTGCTGAAAAGGTGGTTCACCATCTTCATTTTTAAAAATCATGGCAACCTCATTGACTGTTGGTAACACCATATTTACTCTTGGCATTGTCAACTGATGTCTTTGAGCATGTTCCTGTTCTTTTTCAAGCTGTGCTAATTGTTTGTATGCGTGAGTGTATGGGTTGTTGGCCATAATTTTATCCAGCTGTTCAAAGACTATGCGCAAACACTGTTTATTTTCTGGAAACGTCATTCTTTGTTCCACAGCTTCCATTGTATCAAAGACATATAACTCTGCAAATTTCCTTTGCTCTCCTTCTTGTGGGTGTAAATGTGAAGTTCGGTGGTACATTTGTCCTTGAACTCTAAAACAGTAAGGACCATGTCCTGGGACATTTTCTGCTAATGTGGCACCCATTGAAGCAAATGAAATTGCACTGTTATAAAACCTTATGTAAAAAAAAAATTGAAAGCACTTTTAATATTTGAATTTATCCCTATTAGGCAATCTGCATCATCACAGATATGTCAGTGCATCTTAAATATACATTTTGTTTTTGGTCCTTTTTTCTCCCCCTTTTTTAATCTTACAAATTAATAAATTAATGTACATTAATAATCAATTAATCACTGACTAAATATATTCTAAAGATGTAAGCATTAATATATTCCTAAACTAAAGGCATTGTCAATTGTTTTTTTTTTTTTTTCCGGTTTATAATGATTACTAATATTTAATTAATTAAATAATGTACATTAATAATTAATGAATCAATGTGTTTTTTGCATTAATCATGTATTAATAAATGTTAACCTTTTTTTTTTAATGATTACTAATTAGTAATTAATGAATTAAAGTACATTATTAATCAATTTTCTTAAAATCTTTTTTTTCTAAGTCCCGCGTCTCGTAAGTGCTCCGAGTTTAATGGCTCGCCTCGCTACGTGAGGGTCGCCAGCAATGAGCGCCATTGGCGCTCATTGTCTTAGTGCTCCGGGTTTAACGGCTCGAGCTGGTGCAGAGCAATTAGATTAATTTAGGACTAATGGAAAGCACATTCAGCGACACATAGGATGAGTTGGTTTATGATGAGAGCATGCATGAGAAGGCTGGGTAGAAAAATATGAAAAGTGTGATTGCAATGAAGCCTAGCGAAGGCTGATAAGGATTTTTGAAAGGTTTGGTTAAGGCGGAGCTTTGTGAGGTTGGAGTTAGATTTATAGAAACTGCTGCCCTACACTGCCTCCATCCACTCCCCGCTAAATCCACCTACCCTCTGCTACCATACACTGCCTCCATCCACTCCCTGCTACCTCCACCGGTGCTCTGCTGCCCTACACTGTCTCCATTTACTCCCTGCTACCTCCATCTGCCCTCTGCTGCCCTACACTGTCTTCATCCACTCCCTGCAACCTCCACCTGCCCTCTGCTGCCCTACACTGCCTCCATCCACCCCCCGCTAGCTGCACCTGTCCTCTGCTGCCCTACACTGTCTCCATCCACTCCCAGCTACCTTTACTTGCCCTCTGCTGCCCTACACTGCCTCGATCCACTCCAAGCTACCTCCACCTGCCCTCTGCTGCCCTACACTGCCTTTATCCACTCCAAGCTACCTCCACCTGCCCTCTGCTGCCCTACACTGCCTCCATCAACTCCCAGCTACCTTCACCTGCCCTCTGCTGCCCTACACTGTCTCCATCCACTCCGTGCCCTCGGCATACCTACACTGCCTCTTTCCACTCCCCGCTAAATCCACCTGCCCTCTGCTGCCCTACACTGTCTCCATCCACTCCCTGCCCTCGGCATACCTACACTGCCTCTTTCCACTCCCCGCTAAATCCACCTGCCCTCTGCTACCATACACTGCCTCCATCCACTCCCTGCTACCTCTACCGGTGCTCTGTTGCCCTACACTTTCTCCATTTACTCCCCGCTACCTCCATCTGCCCTCTGCTGCCCTACACTGTCTCCATCCACTCCCAGCTACCTCCACCTGCCCTCTGCTGCCCTACACTGTCTTCATCCACTCCCTGCAACCTCCACCTGCCCTCTGCTGCCCTACACTGTCTCCATCCACTCCCTGCTACCTCCACCTGCCCTCTGCTGCCCTACACTGCCTTTATCCACTCCCTGCTACCTCCACCCCCCCTCTGCTGTCCTACACTGCCTTTATCCACTCCCTGCTACCTCCACCCCCCTCTGCTACCCTACACTGCCTCCATCCACTCTCAGCTACCTCCACCTGCCCTCTGCTGCCCTACACTGTCTTCATCCACACCCTGCAACCTCCACCTGCCCTCTGCTGCCCTACACTGCCTACATCCACCCCCAGCTACCTTCACCTGCCCTCTGCTGCCCTACACTGCCTCAATCCACTCCCTGCTACCTCCACCTTCCCTCTGCTGCCCTACACTGCCTCAATCCACTCTCAGCTACCTCCACCTGCCCTCTGCTGCCCTACACTGTCTTCATCCACATCCTGCAACCTCCACCTGCCCTCTGCTGCCCTACACTGTCTTCATCCACACCCTGCTACCTCCACCTGCCCTCTGCTGCCCTACACTGCCTCCATCCACTCCCAGCTACCTTCACCTGCCCTCTGCTGCCCTACACTGCCTCAATCCACTCCCTGCTACCTCCACCAGCCCTCTGCTGCCCTACACTGCCTTTATCCACTCCCTGCTACCTCCACCTGCCCTCTGCTGCCCTACACTGCCTCCATCCACTCCCTGCTAGCTCCACCTGCCCTTTGCTGCCCTACACTGCCTCCATCCACTCCCCACTACCTACACCTGCCCTCTCCTGAAGAAGAAATTGTGAAATTTTGACATGTATTTTTAAAATATGACTCATGCAAAAAAAATTATTTTATTGAAGGATAGTGATCTTATGAAGCCATTTATTATCACATAGTTGTTTGGCTCCTTTTTAAACATAACAATGATAACAGAAATCACGCAACTGGCCCTGATCACAAGTTTGCACCCCCTTAGTCCTTAATACTGTGTATTGCCTCCTTTAGCATCAATGACAGCGCGCAGTCTTGTGTAATAGTTCTCTATGAGGCCCCTAATTCTTGCATGTGGTATAGCTGCCCATTCATCTTGGCAGAATGTCTCCAGGTCATGCAAAGTCTTTGGTCGTCTTGCATGATCGTCACGAGAGAGAGAATATTTCATATATATAGTATGTATTATGGATGCTAATGTTACCTGGGAATTTCCGGGGTTGTCAACATTGATAGAAAACAGTTTGCAAATGCAATAAATTCAGCAAACTTCAGGGTAACTGTTTAAATGTTTATTTTGGTATTTTTTCATACACTACAAATTATCCAGATCACTTGCATATACCTTTAACTTGCAGCTTAGACAGAGCTAATCGTACATGAGACCGTCATCATGACGTCAATAAAACATGGAGTTTAAACCACAAATCATTAGTCCAATTTGTGATCTGACTCAGAATCCAGAAATGTTGAAATGTATAAAAATCAATAAATCTACTGGTCTAGTGCATGCGGGTTCCATGATATGTATTAACCCATTGATTGCTAAGATTGATATATAACACAGAAATAAAACTAAATTTGCAAGCTTAAGACTGTTGTGCAATTGATTCTCATGCCTTTCTTCGCTTTCCCTGTATTTTAAAGTACAGTATTGTGTTTATATTTGCTTTTGCAGTGTTACGAACCAGTGTTTAACCCCCTGCGAGTGCTCTCTATTACTCGTAATATTTTTTGCTACATTTGCCATTTATGGGTTTGAAAGCAGTTGCGGGCTTGGGGAATTGTAGCAATTTAATAGTGATTTGCAATTTTACCGATTGTAACATTTGCGGGCTTGAAAGACCAAAGGCTTAGATGGGTCGGAGTAATGATTTTGGCAGCCTGTAGGAATTTTCTGACAGTAACCCGCAAATAGATTGCGAGTAGCTAAAAGAGGCCAATTTAATATTAGTAACTTTTGTGGGCTACATTACGGGCTACAGTAACTACAATTTGGAAAATTTAATGAGGCCCCAAGACTTTATGATAATATAAATTAATCAGAAGAGGGATCGGGTGCCAGAGAGAGCCCAGATGAAATTGTGCGCACTCTCCTAAACAAGTCATAAACGCCGGCTCCTCAGCTGATTCATTTATACTGTCATATATTGAAGTCTTGGGATAGTACTAAGGGGCTATTGGTAGCCTAAGACTTTAATAATCTCCCAATGTGTGCAAGGGCAGATGCATATACTTTCTTTTTAATTGTTTTCAACAAATATATATGTAAATATATGCACATTTTTATTTGCTTTGCAATCCTAGGATTTTTCTATGATCCTATTGGATGAATATGTTTATGAGGAATAATTAATATAATAGGTATTTCCTGATATTTTTTGGGATTCATAACACACCCACTGTTGTGCATCTGTTCCTCTATGGGTCTATATATTTTTGCTTGCTTTTGTTGCACTTTATAGTTATATTTATTGATGCACCTTATATCTATATTGCACCTTGGATATATAAATAGATATTTATATTGCACTCTTATTGTTGCTTTATATTTTATTAAACATAACACCTGCACTTTATATTAATAGTGCACTCTACATATTTATTAATTGATATATGATAGCAGCTTTGATGTTTATCTAGCCCTATATACATGTGATTGTGTGCTTGCATACTTTCCTTGAGAATACCTATATTTGGTATATGTGTTTATTAGAGTATATATTTTACTGCGGCGTCATTTACAATACATTACAATTACAATTATTCTTTTTTTTTTTTATCTAATGTGGGTGTTAAGCACCACTTTGTTAATTTATTAATGAATACCTTCTTTGCATATTATAAAGATTATCAAAAATAAACAACAGAAAACAGAAACATCAAACAGAGATAGTTTCCAATAAAATGCACTTATATCTAAAATAAGGCGTCTTCGGTCTATACTCTCCACCTTTTCCATTTTCCCTGTACCTTTATATTTCTCACTTAAGAGCGTACTGGGTCTTACATTAGTAAGTGAAACACCTTCAAGTAAGTATATCTTAGAGTTTTGTAAAGGTTACTTATCTCGTTAACCCATTCTAAGCAAACAATCTTAAACAATTGGTCGTTATTCTGATCTACAACTTTCAGACGGGTCATCTTTTTTTTGCAATTCTTTCTTAAGCAAGACCATTTCAAGCAGGATTTAGCGTGTTTAAAGGGCCAGTTAATTCAGCACAACTTGGAGATTTTGTATTATATTTGGGAGGTAGTTTGGCCAAATGACTGTGTCCCATGAATACGAGCGCATTGTGTGATTTTCAATGTAAATCTAGGCAGGTTGGTGAGATACAGAATGCGCTATCGGCAAAAAGGAGAGTTGAGACACTTTAAAATATAACTTTAGATTCGGGCAACAGAGGCCCCCTTTTCGATTTATGTTAAAAACATTATGGATTTTGAAATTCTTGAAGGGCTGTTCTGTCATATAAATCTAAAAGTCTCTAAAGCCCATTAACTCACTCATTATGACAGGGATAGGTAATGTTCTGAATAAGTATAATAGTCTGGGAAGAATATTCATCTTGATTGCATTAATTCTCCCTGGCCAACATAAGCAAAGTTTGGACCAAACTAGGGATTTGTAGAGACGAGTGTATATGGCCCTACAGTATATGAGTCCCCTAAATTAGGGGCTGAATTTATTCCGAGATATTTGATATGTTTATTAGACCATAAAAATAAGATGTTAAGGAGTTCCTTGTCTTGAGTTGGAATATCAATAGCTAAGGCTTCTGTTTTTTCCTAATGAATATTTAGGCCTGATAAGTGGCTGAAGTTGTCTATGGTTTGCATTAAAATGGGTACAGAAAGCACCGGTTCCGATAGGGTGCAGAGCAAGTCATCTGCGAGCAGGCAGGTGTTGAAGTGATGATGGCCTATTGTTATGCCTTTAATATCTGCGTTTGCCCTAATTGCTTATTCCAACAATTCCATTGCTATAGCAAAGAGGAGGGGCGAGAGTGGGCAACCCTGTCTAGCACCCCTTTGTATTTCTATGGAAGGCTTTTCTCGTCCTGCTAATTTTGGGGGAGTTATAATAATTTTTCTTTAGATTAATGAATTGCCCTTTAAAGCCAAATTTCATAAGCGAACCATATAAATAGGGCCATTCCAATGAGTCAAAGGCTTTCTCCAGGGCCAGGAGGCAGTTGTCTCCTGCTTGTCTGTGTTGGATGAACCCACCTGATCTTTATGAATTAAATTAGGTAGACAGTTGGAAATCCTCTCAGTATGATCTAAGATGTTTATGTCATCGTTTAGTAAGAAGATTGGCTGGTAGATTTTGGTTTCTAAAGGGTCTCAACCTTCTTTGGGAAAAAGGACTATCTCGGCCAGATTAAGTTTGGATGAGATTTGCTGGCTTTCCAATATTGCATTATATAATGTGCCTAAGTGGGGCATTAGTTGGTCTATACATTTCTTATAATATAAGCTAGTAAACCCGTCTTGGCCTGGGGATTTGCCTGATTTAGAGTTTTGAATTACCCTTCTAACTTATTCTTTTGCGATTTTAGGGTTGAGTATTTCAAGATCCTCTTCTGTCAGTGAAGGAAGATTCAGAGATTTTAGTAAGGTATCCATGTTGTGCCTATATACATGTTTGGAAGCTGTATACAGATTTTCATAGAACTTTAGGAATGTATAGTAGGGCTAGCTGAGACTTGCCCTGATGGGGTTTATATTTGGTATATTTTTGATTGCGTTGTTTTGGATTAAATTTCCTGGCTAGGAGGGGGTCTGGTTTATTGGCTTTATTGAATAATTTCTGTTGGGTCCATCTAAGGGCTTTTTCTGTAGGTTCATATAAAATTAAATCTAATTCTGTCCTGATTTAGTAAATTTGTTTCCTGATTATATTAGTGGGGTTTGTCTTCTTTCTAAGTTCTAGTCTTTTGAGTTCTTTAGTTAATCCTGTTTCCTTTCATTTTTGTTTCTTTTTGTAATTGGCCACTATTTTTAACGCAGGTACCTCTTATATATGCTTTATGAGCAGTCCACACCCACCCAATCTCCTTCTTACAGAAGTCCAACATTGATTGCTTGTAGTGGCTGTCCGTCTGGTCAATCATCTGCTGGAATGTGCGGCGGAGATAGTAGTCCCTGAAGTTGGCAAAGAAAGTATTCTGTACCTTACCACTGGATCTTGCAAGTAGGATTTTGCTGTCTCTGTCTCTCTCTTTCTCTGCTTTCTAGAAGATTCTGTCTCTCTCTCCCTCTTCTCTCTCTCTCCCTCTCTCTCTCTCTCCCTATCTCTCTCCCCTCTCTCTCTCTCCCTCTCTCTCCCTCTCTCTCTCTCCCCTTTCTCTCGCAATTTTTTGCAATACATTAAAATTCTTTTTGCCTTGTACTTAACCCCTATATAGCGCTACAGAAAATATTGGCACATTACAAATAAGGTATCATAATAATACTATTCTATCCTATTCATTCATAGTAACAGTAACTGCGTCTTATTAATTATCATTCCCTAACCACAATACCTACGCGTTTCTTGTTTACCCAGTTCCCTGGAACAATGCACTTGTTTATATTGTAACAACAAGGATATACATTCTTTTTGTCAGTGCCTTTGTGATTAGTTAACCCTTACAGTATACATACAAGTAAGTTCTAGTCTGTGATTGATCCAGTAAGTAATATTGTTTTAGCCAATCAGAAGCCATAAAAATAGTATACAATGTTAGGGCGAGGCCAGAAAGCCATTAGTCAATGGGGAACTCCTTAAAGAAGTTCTGTCAGTTCAGTTTATTTCTTAGAGTGGTGGGTTTTGTAGGTGGTTGCTCTCTCCGTGGGCCAAAGAGGACCAGGGAGTCGATGATCGTCGCAAGTGGGCCATCAGAGGGAGGAAAGCTATAATTTCCGCTACTACAGGAGTCGTTTTTATTGGGAGTTTCTTTTTTTTATTTTCTTTTTTTATATACTGTATATAATTATTTTTTGTTTTTGAATAGTATTTTTTGATAATATGTAAAACATTTTCATTTATGTATAGGGACTCCCATGGTTATTGTTTAGTATTCCTTTTGGGTCTGTAGGAATCCCCATGGTGTAGGGGTTAATGATAGGTGCTGTTGGAATCCATAGTTATACTTTAGTATATCATAGGGATCCATAGGGACCAACATGGTAACTGGTTAATATTTAGTTATATGCCCCATCGGGGTCCATAGAGTCTGTACGTCCATAATGAACCTCCAACCCACAACACGAAGGTTGGGGGGAAAGATGCCCAATGGATACTGAGGGATACCGGGCTCATAGGTATAACGAGTATGAAGGTGAATACCCAAGATAATAGGGGTACCCATAGGTGTAGCTGTAGACAGGAGCAGCTCCTTAACTGTGTCAGATTTGTGGAATCAAGCCTTGAATCTTAAACAGTTGTGGTGTTAGTTCCTTCCTACTGTCGAATCTAAGACATCCAGGTGTTCGTGTGCTTCTACAGGGGTCATGTATGAATACAAATAAAATGGTGGCTCTAGGTATAAAGTTTATAGAGCAACGTTATATCAGAGGGTGCACCTAGGTAATAATAATCTTAAAGTTTAAAGATCCCCTTATAGGACACACCTCTTATTTCCAATCTATTTCCTATCTTATTTCCAATCTAAAAAGAGAATAATTTTAAAACATAACTTTTATTTGATTCTTAGTTAAAATAATAATACTTTAAAATTATGTGTAGACACAGGTATTGGAATATAATTGTCATAAATCATGGGTTATTATAAAAAAAAACACTTATATAGGATCTCACTTCAATGCAATTTCAAAAAATATATTACATTCAATGGATTACTCTGGAATTAATTTTTGCAGAGGTTGCTTGGAAAAATTGATCCATTAAATATGGAATTTATTATTATAAAGTGACAAGGAAAATATACACTAGTGCTAAAGTTGTCTTATACTGAAAAAAATGCTAGAATTTACTAAAGTGCCGTAGTGTCCTTGTATACGGGCCTTCGCACAGAAATGTAAAGATTGTCTGTGCTGCTAATAGTCAGCTCCATATCTCTATTTTTTGCTTTGTATCTTAAATTCTAATAATGATGCCACTAATTTGTTAAAGTATTTCTACCCTAGTCACATATGGAAAGTCCCAGAGTATTGCGTGCACATAACATCCACGCATCAGGCTGTTCAATATTGAAAGGGGTCTGCATGCAGTGAAATACTTTCTACAAAAGAAAGGGACCCAACACATTTCTCTTGGGGTTCTACTGGACCCCGCTCTGTCTTTCATTCCTCACATACAATCACTAACTAAATCTTGTCTTCTCCATCTAAAAACATCTCCAGTATTCGTCACTATCTTACACAAGACACAACTAAAATCCTTATACACTCTCTCATCATCTCTCGACTAGACTACTGCAACTCGCTTCTTGTTGGCCTACGCACCACCCGTCTATCTCCACTTCAATCCATTATGAATGCCTCTGCTAGACTCATCTTCCGTACCCAACGTTCAGTGTCAGCATCACCTCTCTGTCCATCAATCCACTGACTTCCCTTGGCCTCAAGAATTAAAGCCCCTCCCCTGAACAAAGAGATCTGCCGGAGGCCGAGGGAGACAATCCCAACCCACCACCGGACATGAATCTCTCAGCCAAATCCCTGGAGATCATAGGGCAAATGCTGCAGGCTTAATCTACTCAGCTGGTTAAAGAGATCAGGGATGACCCTTTTGAGCTGGGCCAGAGAACCAACCTCCTGGAGGAGACAACTGATAAAATTCTGGGAGCCCAGGAACAAGACAGAGCTGAAATCACCACTTTGGCGGCAAAAGTCTCTCTCCTAGATGACAAACTCGATGACCTGGAAAACAGATCGAGGAGACACAACATCAGGGTACTCGGGGTGCCAAACACGGTCCCTGACCTGCTGCAATATTTAACAGTGGTGATCTCCAACATCCTACCAGAGGTGGCTGACAACTCCTGGGAGATTGAGCAAGCCCATAGAGCCCTGGGGGCCGCAAGAAACCAGGAGCTACCAAAGGACATAATTGTTCGTTTCCTGAGGCAAAAAACTAGGGACCTGATCCTTAACGTCACAAGAATATTACCAAACATCAAAGGTCCTGATGGTGCTTCCCTTCAAATTTACATGGACCCTTCCACACGAACATTAGAGAAACGCAGAGCAATGATGGGGCTTTCCTTTCTCTCTCTCATTCCAACACCAAGGGACTGTCTACTTGACCCACACCCCGGAGGAATGGGCCAAACTCCTAAACTGTCTTCACTTGGTGGACATGCTGAGAGTAGCTCAACTCCAGAGCAGGAGCCCAAAGCAAGACCTTCCAGAATCTGGTCAATGGCCAAGAAGTCGCATCGGCCTGGGGCGAACAGAGACACTCAGCTGACCCTGAGCCCAGACCCTTCAGCTGATCTCTCAAGCACGTCAAGACTTGCTTAAGCTTGGACTGATGGACGTTTGTTTGCATTATTTTTTTTTTATATATACTTATTTAGCATAGTCGGTAGAATACAATGTTTAGAGTTTAATTAATGGTGGCCTAGGCCGAGATACCTCGTTATAGTTATATGTTTACATAAAGCCTAGGATTTCCAGCATTCCGTAGTTTAATACCCACTGCCAACCTACTAGTACCATGGTTGACTACAAGGGATGATTACAATTTCAGCTTTGTTAGATTACGAATTTAGCAGTAGCTTGAGGTAATTCTAGCAATGCCTGTTAGAGCCCCGCATGGGACTTAATGCTTTGAATTTTTATGGTAATTTTGTTTACGATAAAGTTGTTGGCAATATATTTCCTGTTTGGGGTTTTAACCCCAAGAGTTTATGACATCTTTTCCAATATACTGACTAAATTCTCTCTCCTCACCACCCCTTCCGGGGGCACCCACAGGGGAGGGGTGTGTCCTGGCCTGCACAGATCCTTGGCGACCGGCTCTTCTCTAAACATACTGGGGTAAGAGCACACCCGGGGTCCCTGCAGACCTTTACACTCCCACATGGCTAACCCTCACTACACATTCACTACCCACAAGGTTAGAGGCTTTAACTACCCTAATAAACGAAGGAAAGCTTTCATTACTTATAGGAAGGATAGGCCTGCAGTTCTCTTCCTCCAGGAGACCCACTTTGCGCAGGGTAAGACCCCCTCGTTTTTACACAAGGACTATCCAACCTTTTACACCTCTAGCCAAAAAACTAAGAGGGTAGGCGCTTCGATATTGATCCACAAAAACTTCCCATTTCAAGTTTCACACAAAAAAAATACACTAAAAAGGTAACTTCGTGATTATTACGGGCACCCTGCTCAACACTAAGCTCACCCTGGTGTAAATCTATGCCCCCCCCCATAAAGCTATTATAAATCTATTGGAGACACTGGACTCCCAGGACACAGGCAAAGTTATTATAGGGGGACTTTAACCTAGTGCTAAACCCAGAAGTGGATAGGTCCAAGAAACAGGGGGAGTCCCGGCCCCCAGACAAAATTAAACTAATCAAAAACCTGCTTCTGAAACTGGGACTAGTAGATGCCTGGAGGGGACTACACCCTCAAGAGAGGGAATAACCACACACAAGTCCTACTCGCGTATTGACACTCTTGTGATAGACGCCACTTTACTAGAGCAAGCCACATAGTCCCCTGCCCATGATCAGATCATAGTCAGGTCACACTAGGCCTGAATCTAACCCCCAACTTCAAAGTGCCTTACACATGGTAGCTCAATGATAGGCTTCTTTCAATCCCGAGTGTGCTAGACCAGATTTCTAGAGAGCTGAGGGACCTTGTTTCCATTAACTCTAGCCCTTCCAAAACGTGATATTGGTTCTCGAAGGCAACCTCTTTTCTTACTAGTACTTCCAGCCAGCCCATTAGCTCATCGTCCTGCCACAGATTCAGAATCGCCATCCATTTCTCTAGACGCAATGTCTCTCTGTAGCCAAGTCTTTGCTGAGCTGGAGTTCTCGCTCCATTGCGCTCCTGCCAGATCCTCTGGCAATGCTGGTCTAGTGAGTTGGACACCTCTTGTGCGGTCATCTTACTGGGGTATAAGTGCCTGGCTGCTTTAAACCGTCTTGTTGCTTCTTTGGTGATATCCGTCTGTTCCATTGCTGGTCTTTCTGTGGAGTCTCTCACCAATGCCACCAATTGTCACAACCTACAATGATGATGGAGTATAGAGGATCCTAGCCCTCTTATCTCCTGTAGGTTTTAGACCTAAGATTTGGGTGACTCAGACCAATGGACCTTTCTTGCGGATGCAAGAGCATAAGTCCCAGCTTTTGGTAGTGTGCGCTGGGAACCCTGGAAGGAAGTCAGAAACGATCTCCTCTGCCAGCATATGCCCTTGGGCCAATAATACACCTGCACACAAAGTCTTGATGAAAATTATGAACCATGTTTTATTTTAGAACAGCATATTTAACCACATCACACAAGAATGGGGGAAGTGGCTACCGTTAGCCAGCCCCAAATGACATCTGGCCAATCATGAAGGGGAACTGTGCGTGAACCAATAGTCCCCTCCCAGGTCCGCCCACTAGGCGAGGCCAACTAATTAATTTGGGCTTTGACTCTCCAGGGCAAAGCATGTCTTTTACTCTCCTCTGCCCATGCTATGAAGGCTGAGAAGCCTCAGGGCATCAAATTGTTTCTGGGTGCCTGCCTGTCTGCTCTCCAGCTGTGAGCTTCCCATTGTTAGTTCTATGCTGGATACTTAGCTAATGGGATTAACAGGCCTTTGGGAACAAAGGAGGCTTGCCTGTATTCACTGGCTTCCCCTCCACAATATAATGACATACTAATATAATACCATACATTCATATTTACAAATATAACACCCAATGTTTCACACACATACAACCAACACATCCCACCAGCTCCCTCACATGACACCCATTACAATGAGCCTAAACATGGAAGGGATGGGGATATGCTAAGGGGTAAACTTATAATACTTTATCCCCTAGACCACAAAATAACAATATATCCATAACAAGTGGGCCCCAAACCTTTTGTTCTTCCACATGGCAACAGCATGTGGAAGATAACCCAGCCCAAAATGGCCACTGCTGCCAGTCACAAAATGGCCCCAGCATAGTTCACACCAAATCCAATATGGCCACTGGCTGATTCATGACAGTTCCCACAAATTACTTCTGTGAGAATGGCCAGAGGGGAATGAGGGTTTGACTAAGAGTAGCCACTCCCTCCACTGTGTGTGTGTGAAATGTTTTAAATATGTGGTTCCAAAATAAAACGTGGTTCATAATTTTCATCAAGACGTGGTGTGTAGATGTATTATTTACCCGGGGACATATGCTTGCAGTAAGATTCGTCAGACTTACTGTTAATATTGCTCAGTCTAAACCAAGGGCTGAGACATGATGTTCCTGTACTCAAAGCTACTCCAAGGTCCAGAGTAACCCAAATCAGGTCAGCAGACCCCAGCCAGAGAGTGGGTCGTGACAAGGGGCTTGGTTCAAAGAGGTATAACTCATTAACTTTGAGCACCTTAGGGATAATTTTGATCTCCCCCTAAAGGAACACTTCATCTTTTGTAAGTTTAGTCATTTTATATGGACACTGGGGATGACTTTAGGCCAACCTCAAACAAACTGGATGACACGCATGTGCTCGGACGCCCCGCTATCTAAAGGCACACTGGGCCGGATATATGAGAAATTCAATAGCCTGCTGAATAATAGTAAACGTAAGCCCTTGACAAAATGGGAAGAGGACCTGGGCCAGACATGGGACCTGGAAAAATGGGTACACATTAGCCAGACTAGCGAGAGGTTCCTACAATTACAGCTTGATGGAAACTTTGCTAAAAGTACTTCATAGGACTTACATTCCCCAGGCTAGGCTCCATAGGTTGAACCCTCAAGAGCCTGACACTTCTTTCAGGGGATGCCCAGAGACGGGGACCTTCATCCACATATGGTGGACATGCCCTAAGGCCCAGGACATCTGGTCCGAAATAACCTGAATAGCCTCAAAACTCTGCCTCACTCGAATAACCCCCTCCATCGAAACTTGTCTCTTGGGACAGCGACCTTCCTTACTGTCTAGGTCCCAGGATAGGTTACTTCAGTCCATATTTTTGGCGGTAAAAAAACATATAGCCAGTAAGTGGAAAAACCCTAGCTTATGCCTTAGAGAGATCATAAATAAAATAAACTTTACTATGATTAACGAAAAACGTATACACCTAGTTTCAGACACTTACGCCAGCTTCCTGACTATCTGGGAACCCTGGATAGCCTCCAACCACAGCATTGACCCGGGATAGAGTAACACCAGGCAGGCTGGGATGGGGGACGGGAGCGGTGGTGGCTGAGTGGCGCGTGGCGGGGCCCCCTCTCTGGAGACCGGGCGTAAACGTAAGTTGATGGGGGCAATGCCTGTCGGGGGGCCGAGGGGGGCTGGGGACGGGGGGGTCACCTTAGAGGGACACGGGAATTCTGACATAGCCTACCTTGCCCCATATTGGGGTGCAGATATTTTTGGAAAAGAGAAATTCTAAGCCTGAATTTTATTGCTCTGTTCTAGGTTAGTTTTAGTCTTTAAATTATTACTAACGTAAACTTGTTTGTTGTTCTTTTTCCTTTTTTCTTTCTTTTTCTTGGCCTTTCTTATTTTTACTTGTTATTGGAAAATGGAAAATTGTTGTTGGTGTGGCTAACTAAGAGATTGCACTAGGGCAGCCATTATTAAGGTCTAATTTCATAGCAGGTGCATTATGTACTTGCTTTTGTTATGTTTCCTTGAATTGTAATTGCACTTTATATACACTGTTGTAATTTTCCAATCTTTGTGAGTCAATAAAAATTATTGAATGAAAAAAAAATAGGTAAAGTATATTCATTTATTAATTGATTCATTATTTCATTGGCATACAAAAATACATATACACAAAAAAACGAACAAAAGAGCCATTCACTGCGCGCCTCACAACGAGCGCCAACGCTGCTCAAACCACACAAAATACACCAGAGGACAGCCTTGCAATAAGCGCAAAAAGCAGATCAGCGTCAACCTTACAATAACAGCAAAAGCTCCTGTAATAACAAAAAAATACAACAACCAACAGCCTCGCAAGGAGCGCCAAAGGTACTTTCACAATCGCCTTACTCTTGTCATGGCTCCCCTACTTTCCATCCCCCAACAAATCCAGATTTTCTTACCTAATTAAATGATCTGCTAGTTAAGGCAACCAGAGAAACATCCTGGGATGCTTTTTTTCCCATGATGCCCCTGTCTTTCTACATCACAGCCGATCACCTGCAATCGGCTGAACAAATCAGGGTGGCAGATATCAGTTGCTAGAGGAGGTAAATCAAGTGAAACCGGAGACAAATGAAAAGTAAGTTTCAAGCTTTTGCAAAGATCTGCTTTTAAATGATTCTTACGGCATTATGCCTCGCCATTGTGTGCCTTATAGAAGCAAATCAGTGATACGTCTGGCTCCAGCAGGCGTGTCACACTGAGCATGCCCAGGGCTGCCCATCTACACTCTGTACTTTCAGGTTGTAGCCAGATCTCAGGCTCCTCGGCACCGCACAGACATGCAGGGTAAGGGCGCAACTTACATTCGTTTTCCTAAATCCAAGGCAGTCTTTTACTTGACAAGTGATACATTGTTTCCTTGCTACTTTAAAGTGTTTAATTTGTCCCATATATTTCTAACTGAATCTGCATATAGTAAATCTGTCTAGTTCTGTTAATACTTAATATCAATCTGTATCAAACGTACAAACCTCTTATGTGCTTAGTAAATACGAGGATGAAATACAAATGTATTCAGTTTATTAACCCCTTCTATGCTTCTGGATGCAAACGTTT